>JASDQU010245091.1:88085-104667 GCA_032191745.1 Picea mariana
CATGAACGGTGAAGTAAATCTCAATCATTGATAGGTAGAGGACACATGGCACCAGATCTTATAGTCTGGAGACTTAACACTTCGGGGGACTCGAGATGTGGTGAGTTTATAAGCTCTAAAGCCCAGAGTTGTGAAGCAAAGAGAGTCATGGATCTATGGATCTATGTGGATAGATATTGACCATGAGATCTGAAGGACTTTAGAAGACCGTTTGTCTGGGGTCGATGTGGCTCACTGACGTAATTGAGCGTGATGTGGACCCGCAACAAAGGTGCCACATGTCACCGGGATATGGACGTTTTGCAGACCCCTTATGCCTATTAGCGTGTGACATGTGTAACCCCCTGATGAGGACACGTGTTACCCCTGGCCCTTGCAATGTGTCATCCTCTGGTTCATGCCCACTTGGCCAACGTGGTTGGMTATGCAACTGGGACTCTGGGAGCCTGAGACTTCGGGAGTTTAGAATATTTTAGATGCAGTATCGTAGAGGGACATTGAACATAGAACGTCGAACGTCGAATGCCAACATCCAATGTAGAATGTCGAATTCCAAACACYGACATTCAACGTAGAATTTTGAATGTTGAACGTCGATCGTTGAATGGCCGAGGCCATGTGGAGACATTTCGAGACTCCRGGAGGTCTCGTGCATAGACAAAAAAGGGACACCCAGTGTTGAATGTCGAATTATCCTTAGGCACATGCCTTAACCAAGAGGAAGATCCATAATCATATTTATTGGGGGATGGATCTCCACCATAGATACAAGAGCATTGGGAGCTTTGAGGCATCAAGGAATTATGGATGATATGTGTGAGGTGGATGCTACATGCCTCTTCACCAATAACATCTAAAGATCTTTGGGAGGTAATAACTTGCAAACCATAACTCATATTTTAGTGTGGTGGTGACAGTTAGAAAGCTCATGGCGACCGGTAGCCAATGGATATCCCGGATTTAGGATTTGAGATAGTTAGGAAAAACAAATTATGATGCCCCACCCCTTAAAAGAGTATTTAGCGGTCGGGTGTGTTACAGTTGAGCCCTAGACAACACAAGGTTTCCTGGTGAATTGCATGGAGGCTTACACTTGACATGAGGAAGCTTGGGTTGAGGGAGTGAACACATATGTGTGGTGGTCCCTGAGGAGGCACGTGACCTTGCAGATGCATTGCAGCTTTGGACCCTTGGTGGAGGATCATTGGACCCTAGGGAGTAGCACTCATGCCTTAGACCCTTGTTCATTTATTTTCATCACCTTGGAGCTTCACATGTGTCAATCATAAGATAGAAGGAAGTATAAGGAATGTAATGAGCATAGTGAAGAATATGGTATTCTATCAAGCTTTTCTCGAGGAGTTATTTCCTTCCTTAGGGAATGGATAATGGTGTTATCCTAGATCAAGGGTTTTCTCTACAATTTCTCTTGTGTTTATTATTTTATGTGAGTGATTTGGTTCTATCTTGTATTTATAGATTTGTGGTATGCAAAATTATAGGAGGAAGGTGTTGGGGTTTCTGAGGAAATCCCGAGAGAAGTCATGAAGAAAGAAGAAAGTGTTTTTGTTGGGATATTGCTCTTGTGAGATGTTAGGGTTTGATCTTGGGAGCAACATGTTGGGGATGACTATATCATAATCAACCATTGATTCAGATTTTATGTGCAGAACGAAATGAATACAGATTATTAATAGGTGCTTAACACAAAATAATAGAGATACAGTAAAATTGGTTTTATATTCAATAACGAAATAAGCTGAAACTGTAAAATGCAGCGGAAACAAGCTTGCTGGAATGGTGGCGGCTTATCTCTGAGAAGAGATGTGACAGCAGCGCGCATTCGCCAGAAGAAGGTTGCAATGAGGATCTGAAGGCCTTTTTACAATAAGAAAAAATGCCAAAAACCCTAGACATCCAAAAACCTAACCCTAGGAGATGAAGCGCCAAAAGTCATGTGGGCCCCGTTTGGGTAAGTTAGTACATCAACTTCCTGGGGTCGTAACTTTTGCATACAATCTTCGTTTTAGGCATGTGATAGCCTGTTGGAAAGGTATCGTAGAGGAGATTCATTTTGGGGGCTCAATCATGCCTTTAGCTATCATTGAGGAGCTCGATCCTGAAAAACCTTCATTTAGGCCCTCAAAATGGCCCCGAAAGTTAAAACTGCTAAAAATAATAAATTGCCAAAATTGTCAGAAAATTGTTTTGAGCCAGTTGGAAAGGGTGGGTGGCCACCAATATCCATTTGGATCAATCCTCCCTCCTTAGGAATAAATGGTCTCCATTGCGTTGAGGTCCCCCATCAGATGAGGAAATTTCTGCTGAATTTGGCCCTGGGTGAGCCACTTGCCTTGGTGCAGGAGCTGCCCTGCTTTGACGACTCGATAAAGTTGGATCCTTTGTTGTCAAGTGCCCTTGATCTGTCTGTCCACAATTTGATCATTGGATGCTTTTTGTAGGCAGTCGGGGTTGAGATTTGTTGGTGTCAGTTGTTCTGCTACTTTTGAGGTGTCCAATAATGGTGGGAAATAAGGGTGAAGGAGATCCACGTTGAACACTGGGTGCAAACCAAGGAAAGGAGGAATGTTGAGCTCAAACGCATTATCCCCCATAGCCTTGGTGATAGTGTACGGACCATAATGGAGTGGGAGAAGCTTTTGATGGGGTCCTATAAGGCATTCTTTCTGCAAGTGCAACCAAACTTTGTCGACCACCTGAAACTTATGCGGCACCCGATGTTGATCATGGCGTTGTTTGTACTTGTCATTGGACTTCTGTAGGATATCCTGAACCTGTTGGAAGATGTGTTAGATGCGCTCAATGAACCGGGTGGCTTTGTCAACTTCATTTGGAGCAGGAGATGAGTCGGTCGAGGTGACCGCAAGGGGAAGTGCAACATATATGGGTCCCAATGGTTGGAATCCCAACCCCACTTGAAAGGGATTGTGGTCGGTTGAGCTATGCAGGGCTCGATTGTAGCTATGCTAGACATAGGGAAGGCTCTCATCCCATGTGCGAGGGTGCTTTGAATTATACATGTGAAGGATATGCACAATCATTCGATTTACAACCTCGGTCTGGCCATCTGTCTGGGGATGGAAGGTCGTGGATTTGGTGAGCTTGGTGTCCAGCAGTGACCAGAGGCTCGACTAGAATGTGCTGAGAAATCGACTATCCCAATATGAGACAATGGTTTGTGGGATTCCAGAATGTACCCATACTCGTTCAAAGAAGAGCTTGGCAATGGCCTCTACTGTGATGCTCTTCTTGCAGGCAACCAGAATCACCATCTTAGAAAAGCGATCAACAACCACAAAAACATAGTCATTTCCCCACTTGGTGGACGGGAGGCCCGACATGTAGTCCATTGAGATGGATTCCCATGGCCTATCAGGAGTAGGAAGAGGGGTGTACAGGTCCTGTTTCTTAGTGGTCAGTTTGGCAATAGCACAGGCAGTGCAAGACCTGATATACTTGCTAACCTCCTGTCGAAGTTTCAGCCAGTAAAAATTTTTCTGTAGCATCGCCACTGTCTTTTCAACGCCGAAGTGTCCTGCCACCCAACTGTAGTGGGATTCCCAGATCAACTTCGCTCGCTCACTTGATGGAACACAGATATGGCCTAAACGACACAACAACCCATCCTGAAGATGGAAATTATCGACAACTGCGTTTGCACCCAGCATTTGGTAGGTGGTGGCGAAGTCAGGGTCAGTCTCATAGATTTGGGGCCATCCAGATGTCTCATGGCCGCAAGATTCTAGCACCATGGTGAGTGCCGTGATTGGCGTTCTATTGAGGCAATTAGCAATGTCATTGGTGCTTCTTGTTTTATACTTGATGTTGAGTTGGAATTGTTGCAAGTATGTGGACCACTTTTGATGGCGGTCATTCTGCAATTTTCCCTGTGTCTGCATGAAATGCAGTGGCTTATGATCAGTGTGGATGATTGTCTCCTTCCCAAGAATGTAATGTCTCCACTGGAGGCATGCTTGCACAATGGAGTACATTTCTTTGTCATAAGTAGGTTACTTACAGACAGTATCTAACAGTGTCTCACTATGATAGGCCACGGGGTGGCCTTGCTGAGCGAGAACGATGCCCACAGCATATTCTGAAGCATCTATATCGATCTCAAAAGGATGTTGCAGGTCTGGTAGTGAAAGTACTGGGGCTGAGCACAAGTGCTGCTTCAAATCATCGAACGCCTGTTGTTGGGACCGGCCCCACGCAAATTTGGCCTTACCACCACCCATGTTTATTTGGCTGAGGGCCCATGCAATATGGGAGAAACCCAACACAAACCTGCAGTAGAAATTACCAAGGCCCAAGAAGCTCCAAAGCTCAGTGAGTGTTTTTGGGGTTGGCCAGTCACGGATGACTTGGATCTTAGCTGGATCCACATGTACGCCATGCTGATCAATGATGTAGCCCAGGTAATGGACCCTGTCCATGTCGAAGGAGCATTTTTCCAAGTTGGCGTATAGCTTGTGCTACCGCAAGGTGTGAAGAACCTGTTGAATATGTTGCAAGTGTTCGGCCTAAGTCTTTTTGTAAATTAGAATGTCATCCAAATACACCACTACAAAAGTATTGGTGAATGGTCGCAAGATATCGTTCATCATCCTCATGAAAGTGACTGGAGCATTTGTCAAACCAAAGGGCATGACCAACCATTCAAAAAGGCCTTCCTTTGACTTGAAGGCAGTCTTCCATACATTTGTCTGTTCTATCGAGACCTGGTGGTAGCCAGACTTCAGATCAATCTTACTGAAGTATTTGGCCCCCGTGAGTTGATCAAGGAGGTTATCGATTCGGGGAATCGGGTACCGGTTTCTGACTGTGATTTTATTCAGAGCCCGATAATCAATACAGAGTCACCAGGTTCCATCTTTCTTCTGTACTAGAACGATTGGGCTCCCACAAGGTGATGAGATGGGGTGGATTTGCCCCTTGTGGAGCAGTTCTTGGATCTGTCGCTTGATCTCCTCATTCTCTAAGAAAGAGCGATGATAGACTAGCCCATTGGGTAGCGGTGCGTCGGGGGTCAGATCGATGGGGTGCTTGACCTGACAGTGCAAAGGTACCCCTGTAGGTGAGGAGAAGATATCTGAGTATTCTTCCATGACCTTATCTACTTGCTTCTGCTGTGTGGAGAGGTCGGCCGCAGAGACCCTGGATGTGGCTATGATCTTTCACTTATTTTGAGAGTGAATCAGGAAGAAGACAAACTTCCCCATCTGAGAGATGACCTTCCTGCATTGCTTAGTATAGATCAAGGAAATGGCACTAGGTGGGACTGCCTTGGGTATCCTGTACAATTTCCTGTTCAAAGTAATAATAACAATACGAGGCCTGGACTCATATACAGCATGACATTTCCATAAATAAGGTTGGCCCAAAAGAACATCACAAACTTTGAGAGGAGAAACATCACACAATACCTCATCTTTTAAGGGCTTGATGTCATATGAGAGTCGGCACTGTTGGTTGACGCGGAGATCGCTTCCTTGGTGGAGCCATCCAATGGTGTACGATTGTGGGTGTGGTGTTGTTGGCAGGGCCAGCCGCTTGATGACCTCTGCTGAAATGAGGTTCTTCTGGCTACTGCTATCAACAATGAATTGTAGCAGGGTGCCTTTTACCCACATCTATGAATGGAAGAGGCACTCTCCTTCTTCTGGCTCGTCTGGTTCACCAGGCTAGAGCTTGGTGGTAGCAACGATGGCACTGGGTTCTGCATCAATGATCTGTCTTCCCCTTTCTGGTTCTGGCTCAGAGTCATAATCTGCATCTGATTCAAAGGCTTTCACTTCAGACACCAACGACTTCTTTGAGTAGCAGTCAGTAGTGTTATGCCAAGGGCTCTTATGGAAGTCGCACCACTTCCCGGTATCTTTCTTTGTCTTTCCGGTGTCCTTCTTTGCTTGTAGCTTGGACTGGTTGTCTTGATACTGTCCATCTTTGCTCTGTCCTTTGTTCGATGGGTTGGGGCCGCCCTTTCCTAGCTTTTGTTATGAGAGGTTCCCAGGCCCAAATTGCCGCATCTTTTGTATGAGCTTCTGCTTGATTTTGACAACATATCGGTAGGTCGCGCCCAAGGATGAGAAGTCCAGAAATTCCATTTCGGCATGGATGTATCTATGCAGAGCACCACGATACTTGAGCACCAAATTTCACTATGAATCTTTGATACCCAACTTGGTGCGCAAGGTATGGAAGATATTTGTGAAATCTGGCACTGCTTGGTCTCTTTCTTACCGCAGTGTGGTCCATTTGGTATACAGGTCGTCATAACTTCCGACAGGGTAGTATTGTTCCTTAATAGCATCCTTGAAGGATTCCCAGGTGGTCGTGACTGAAAATAATGAGGTTTCCTCTGTTTCCTTTTGCTCACAGAAAGTTTCCCACCAATCTTTTACATGGGGAATGGCTTTGAGGAGCGCAAAAGTAATCTTTTCTTTATTCGAAAAGTTATGGACGGAAAAATACCCTTCTAGCAGATTCAACCACTTGTCTACAGCATATGTGTCTATTTGAACTTCAAATATAGTAATATTGAAGTTTATTTGTACCTTTAAGGGGGCGGCGCCTCCGTTTGAAGAAGATGCGTCGCCTGTTGGTAGCCGTCGAAGGATTTGCGCAAAACTATCCATCATCTCATTCCTCTATTGCGTGAGGGCTTCCTCAATCAATAGTTTGAAAGGATCTCCTGTCCTATCATCTTTCTTTTCTCCTACCATGGGAGGTCACTTGGGCGTGTGAGAGCTTCTTTCCTCAAGAGAAACAATCTCGAGACCCAACTCTTTGTACTTCGACCTCGTTGGGGAAATGCATTAAGATGACAAGGAGCAGACCGCTCTGATACCACTGATCCAGAGCTTATGAGTAGAACGAAATGAATACAGATTATTAATAGGTGCTTAACACAAAATAACAGAGATACAGTAAAACTGGTTTTCTATTCAATAACGAAATAAGTTGAAACTGTAAAATGCAACGAAAACAAGCTTGCTGGAATGGTGGCGGCTTATCTCTGAGAAGAGATGTGACGGCAGTGCGCATTCACCAGAAGAAGGTTGAAATGAGGCTCTGAAGGCATTTTTACAACAATAAAGAATGCCAAAAACCCTAGACATCCAGAAACCTAACCCTAGGAGATGAAGCACCAAAAGTCATGTGGGCCCCGTTTGGGTAAGTTAGTACATCAACTTCCCGGAGTCGTAACTTTTGCATACGATCTCCGTTTTAGGCATGTGATAGCCCGTTGGAAAGGTATTGTTGAGGAGATTCATTTTGGGGGATCAATCATGCTTTTGAATATCATTGAGGATCTCTATACCAAAAAAAAAACCTTCATTTAGGCCCTCAAAATGGCCCCGAAAGTTAAAACTGCTAAAAATAGTAAATTGCCAAAATTGTCAGAAAACTGTTTTGAGCCAGTTGGAAAAGGTGGGTGGCCACCGATATCCATCTAGATCAACCATACACTTTTTCTTATTATTCTCTACACTTGGGTTAGAGATGTAAGAGGAGGAGTGTTGGTGCTTCTTGGAGCATTCTTGAAGCTAGGGCTAGGGCTTGATCCCTAAGGAGGCATTGGAGTTATTTTTTGGTTATAAACCATAAAATGTACTTGTTAAGGAGGAGGAAAAGAGAAAACACTTTGCATGAGGCGGAGGAGGACTTGCCATTGGTGATTCTACCTCGTTGGAGTATCTTTGGTCAATGTAGGGGTTTTCTTGGTTTTCCCTAGCTAGGGTTTTGAAGAGCTTGGAGGCTTGTACCAGCTTGTGATGAGACAAGAATATGTACTCCATGTCTAATATATATATATATATATATATATATGAAGTTTTCAAGTGTCCAAAATTTTCTTATTGCAGATTTGACTTCCAACTATCATTGTCTTCATGGCTTGCAGCACTTATATGTCTTGCAGATACAACATAAGTTAATCTTGAAATTGTTAGGGAATTCGAAATTTATATTGAAGGGATTAGGATAGATTTGTTGTTGTAAACCTCCATTGATTGCAATGGTTTCTGATCTAGTTTATGCATGAAAATATCACCCCAAAGGGACAAAACATGTTTCCATATATTTGGTATCTTATCTCTTGCATTGCCCTATGTATTGAGGTTGATGTGAATTGTGTTGACGTTTTGCAACTTTGGGTAGTCATTCTCCACAAGAAAGTACAAGAACACACATCTACACCACCAAATAAGTCCTAAGAATATATTGAAGACAATGGAAGAGAAGTTGGCCTCCACAAGTAAAAGACAAAAAGAAATAAAGTAAAATTAAATATCCAAGAAGAGAAGTCATCCCCACATGAAAATACTGGTGATTTGATAAGTATAAATAGAGGCCATTTCATTTCATTATGACAGAAATAACTCTCCCCTCATCTAATGTCCACTAGGAAGTTGATATGTGCCAGATGTAGTTCTTGGTCTCTTTCTTTATGCACTATCTTTTGGAGAGGCGCTAGACTTGGAGGATCTTTCTCTTGGTTATTCTTGGTCATATTATTGATGCGCTAGCTCTTGGAGGCACTAGACTTGGGAAGGACTTTCTTTGTATGGTATTTTGATATGGTGAAGGTGATTTACTGGTAATATCTTGGATTGAATTCTTCTATAAGAAATTTTGTTGGGTTTTCTCCCAAGTTTGGGTTTCCCGGGATAAATTCTTGTGTTCTTGTTTCTACCGTGCATGGTTAATGTTTCTAGATCTTGTTATTTCCACTACATTGTCATAGTTAATATTTTCATTGTATAGTTATTCTATGATAAGTGGGATGAAATTGAATCTTGTCCGTAATCATAAAGAAATAACTATCAAGATCTAAGAATTAGAAAAATCAACATGCGATCAAAGCTTTGTTGAAATATTTCCACTACACAGCTTTTGTTTGACGTTGCACATGAAATTTGTTGATGCACAATGTTATCACTCTGTAATTTCTCAAGATGAAGAAGAAATTGACAGAGGTAACTACAAAACCACTTTGGAGTCCAGGATCTAGCCCTCCTAGACCCAGAGAGGGATCTCTCTATAAGATTTAGCTTTGTTTGTTGGGAATTTTAGGCTAGTTATGATAATACAGGGTTTGGTTTTTAGATTGTTGGTTGGAACATGAAGGGAAGGCCATTGGGAAATGGAGTCAAAGAGGCCTAATTCAATCAAGGCAGGTTCTACAAGAAAACTTACAGGGCATGATAGGCACCTTTGTTAGATTCTTGAGATTGTTGAGTGATGTGAAAGAAAAGGGGAGGAAAGAGGATTGTAGCAGAGCAATTAGGAATTTTGGAACTAACCCTCTAGTGGAAAACATAGAAATCATCTAAAAGCCAGAAACAGAGTGTACTTTTAAACAAATTCTTCTCTTAATATTCTATTGAATAATTCAGACAGAAAACAATATGTAACAGGGAAAACATATTACAAAAGAGACACTTCACCAAATAGATATGCCACAGGAATCCTAAAAATCTTGTCTTGTATTACTGAAATTTGATTAAAGGGGCTCTGTTAACTGCTTTACAATATTGGTCCTATCCTACTAACATGTCCCAACCAACCCTTCATACTTCAAAATGTGAAGTATTTATTTACAAAGATCCTGTCATAAATGAGCGGTATTTATTTTAAGAAAATCTAAACTAATTGTCAGAAATATTTCTCCCACTGAATCTTGAAAGGTTACAATAATTTTCGAGTTGTTGAGGCTACTTTGTGAGATCTGATGTTGATCTGTCTTTGACTTCTTCTCTTTGACATCTGTCCTTTTGACTTTTTGCCCCCCGAAATTCTAAAAAATGGGGTCCAAAGGGGTCTTTGAATCTCACAATGTGAGATAGCTGTGTAAAATCTAAGGGAGGTTTTTGTAAATCAGCTTGTTCTGAGTAAAAACCTCTCGGTTTTATGAAATTCCTCTCCATCTGTCTAGGATCTATGTTTGAAAAAATATGTAAAACATGTAACAAATAAATCCTGAAAATAAGCCCCAAATATACTCTCGATTCTCCCTATCTGTGACATCTGTAGAAAAAATGAAAGAGGTTATTTTTCCTTGGTCCATTTTGAGAAAAAACCTCTTTTGGTTTCTCAAAATTCACCCTAGTTACCCTGGAAATCTCCTCGGAAGATGACTGGTCAAAAACAGTTTTGGGAGGAGGAAAGTGGTTATGTATATGATGACGTGGGGACAAGTGTCAAATAGGATATGAGATGATGCGGGAGTGTAAGTGGTAGGAAGAAGGGAATCATAGGCAGAGAGATAGACGGTATCGGGAATGAGCAGACAGGTGGTGTGTGGTGAGAGGGGGAAGTAGATACAGGAGGTGAGGTGTAGGGAGAGTGGTCAGAGAGGTGGATGAGGCGATAGGTGGGAGAAAAGGGGTATGAACAGGCGAAAGGGTGAGCAGTAGAGTAAGTGGAGGATAGGTGTAAGAGGGGGGTGTAAGTGGTATTAGATCGGTGGTTTGGAAGGATTATGAAGGGGGGGGTAGGTGGTAAGTAGTATTAGGAGGGGGGGTTTGAAATAACGAGGAATCTCCACATTAGGTGGGACCCGCAATGGGGAACCTGCTTTTCTAGATCCCCCCCCGCCCACCCCCCGTCGTTAAAGGAAGAAAGGTTGGGGGGGTCTGAATTATCCTGAGGACCGTTGATCTGGAGATGATGGATGTCGTCGCTGACAACGTGTGTGGGAATTTCCCACTACACGAAAAAAGGTCTTATCAGTTAGCCAACTTAGAATAAAAACATGCGTTGGGTAGCGCTAAGCTCAATTTTTTCCACTTCACACCATAGTTTTATTTCCCTATGCTAAATTGACCAAATTTGATCAACTTAGGGTGTATTTTGAAATGCTTACCCTGCTTATGTTTCCTCTTTCCTTTGGGAAATTATTTGCAGAATGGAATATTATTTACCACATAAAATCATTGAAGGAAGAAATTTCGATATTAGCACCATAGACTAAGTAGCATGATCCTTGCTTATGAGATATTAGCAGCATTTTTCTTGAAAAACTGAAATGAATCAAAACTTAATGGTACAATATCATGTTGCATCAATTCATCTATGGTTTGAAAATCAATATAACTTAGGGGCTGTAATTTTGGAGCTAGAACAACTTCCATATCATAAATGACATCCTCAACTAACTCATCATAAAATTCTCCATTCCTTCTGTTGAAAACTTGCTCGTCTACTTTCTTATAGATTCCTCTCATAAATTGAAATGAGGAGAAACATAGGGCAAAGACTTTTTACTTACTTTGTAATTTTCTGCATTTTCCTCATTGTTGTCATGATTAATTTGCACAAGTTGATTGTCATATTTGAGCTATTGTAACTGAGCTTCTTCTTCCCTAAAACATGTTGTTTATTGCTTTGAAGAATCAACCTTGATGTAATCATCATCATATTGATCATTCTTGGGTAGATCATCCATATAAGAAAAATCATCAAGCATACATATTATATCAACTGATTACTCCTCCACAAAATGATTTTGAGTTTCATCTTTGTCCATGGAATTAAGTGAATACATAAAATAATGATTTTCTTATCTATGATACCTAGGATAAACAACAAAATATTTAGGAACATTGACCCTTTCTTTCTCAAAAAATGGAACATGGTGTTTTTGAACAACAAGTTCATCTCTCATGGTAATCTTTTGCATCATTTATTTCATTGTGTTTGCCAGAATGTCAAGTTTCACTTCTGAAAATGTTAGATGCTCCTTCTCTATGTTTTCCTTCTCTTTTGCTTTCAACTTTGACTTTTTTATCAGCAAATTAGCTTCTACACCTATTCCATTGTTCTGCATTTCTTCAAGTGTTGTAGTATTCCTTTCTCTTAAATGAAATTCCATTTATGGATCAAAGGCATCCAGGTACTGTAAAAGAGCTAAACCGGGAGGAGGCTTTATATCATCGGGCATTGAATGGTAAACTTGATTGAACCTGGCTAAAAAGTGTTGCACTGTTTCTCATGTTTGTCTTTTCAAATGATTATATTCTTCTAAAATGAGGAAAATATTTCTCTCGATTACCCTTTTATTAAGGAAGACTTTCACAAACTAATTAAAATAACAAATACTTGCAGCTGACAAATTTTTGAACCATTCCTTAGCTTTAACTTGCAAAGATAAAGAATAAATTCTGATACAAACATCATCTTCTTCAACCTCAAAAAGGTCAAGAAAAATTTCAAAACCTTGAATGTGTTTTTCAGCAGTGATGTTACCATATTCTCCATCAAATCTAGGAAGATATTTGTGATCATTTTCAAGGAAATCATGGAGTATAGGAGGTAAGATGAGAAGCTTGTATCTATCTGGAATTTTAACTAGTGTATGAGTATGTACAGAAGTTGTAAAGTTGGTCTTGATCTCTTGAGGCTCATCAGGTTGAATATGATTAATATCAGTTTCAGCAATATGGTCTTGAACAAGATCATGAAAAGAGAAGAAATAATTAAAAATAAAGCCTATTTTTTCTTGGATCAAATCCCAACTTGAATACCTGATATTTACATATTGTCTTGCCATGTTTCAGGTTCTTCCTCCAGTGGAGTCATTGAATTGAAACTGATTGGAGTCGCCAAGTGAATTATTCATCCTTCTGGTGTCTAATCACTGTCCACCATCAGTAATAAGATCTGGAACTTAATATGATTTTATGAGGAACATGAAATGTTCATTCCTTGGTATGGTCGTTGTTAGCACTCTGTAAATTTGTTTGGTTGATAAAACAAACGACAGAGGTAACCTACAAACCAACTTTAGAGTTGGGTACTAGCCTTCTYAGCTCAGAGAGTGCTCTCTCGTGTCACTTGGTGTTTCTTTGGTAATTAATGGCTAGGTTTAGTTTGTTTTGGGGGTTTTTTGTATATATTTGTTGACAAGGAAGGGGAGGGAAACTCAGGGATATGGAGTCAAAATCCTGAAAATGAATGAAGACACTGACTTGTCTGTAGAACTCTCCAGAGGACAAAGGTTAAATGAGGCAATGAGTTTGAGTTGTAAATTAAAATTTGCAGAGTGTAAGGAGAAAGGAGAAAACAACTAACTACATCAGAGCATTCATGAATTGAATTCTAAATTAGTTAGGAAGAAATTTACACAGTTTAAATTCCTTAAGCCAAGAGCATCACAAGATGAATTATGGGCCTTTAAACTATCAAATTTAAACATAAGATAATGTAAATGGAATCAGAAACATAGGAAATACATACAAAGAGAGAAGACAAAGCTCATATCACCGCCATTATAATCTTTTCATAGAGACTTCAAAGACTTTTGCATATGTATTCAATTCAGCTTCATAAAATTACAATAGAGTTCAGAACAACTAGAATTATGCCCTTGCACTTCTGCCAACATTAATACTTTTGGAACTTCTAGTATTTATACAATTCGAGTTCCTTCAGTTAGAAATTGATTACAATAGCTTAATTGAAATGTTTTAGCTTCTAAAACTGATTACAATAATTTCTCACGACAGTTTCGGTATGGGAACCGATTATAATGATTAATAAAAAATGTTTCATGAACCCACTGTCGATTCCCCTGACTCTTCAGCTTTTTTTGTTTCCATTTGTCCTGCTTTGGTCCCTTGTTTGATCTGTCATTTTGGTGACACCTGGGCATCATCTGTTGGTTCCTGGAAAGCTGCACTTTGTTTTACCCAGCCGCACTATCTCCTTCCACTGCAAGTCAAAAGGGATATCATAGTCCATCATTTCTTTGATTAGGAACTCCAGGTCAATGTAAGAGGCATATGTCATGACTGGAAGTCCAATCTTCAATGTTTTGAAATGATTCAATATCCCAAAATATGTAATCAAATATTCGGCCAGGGTTGCTCCTTTCAAGTTTTCCTCCAGGATTTCAAACTTGGAGCGATCCATTCTGCATTGAGCGAGGTGAAAATTGTATTCCTCCTGATCATACAATTTTCCTTTGCCATCCCAAAATGGTGGGAGGCCTTTGATGAACAACTCTTCAAACAAATCCTTGAATTCTTGTATACTTTGCTCCATCTGTATGGCCTTGGTTTGGACTGATTTTAACAGGTTATGCTTGGCAATGACCCTCTTGGCCCAGATGATCAATGTAGTCCTATATTTAACCCTGATGGTCTAAAGTTATGCAGTGGGGATGGAATTTAGCAAGTTTATGGAATTTTGGGCCCACTCTGATGGTTTCTTTTCTAGGGTCTCATTTACAACAATGCACCTTCTTTTGGCTGTGATGGCCATGTTATCTTTTTAATTGATGAAGTTCAAGTACACCCTGAACTTGGCAGCTTTAGCAGTAATAGAATCCCAGATGATGTGCTTGGCTTCCTACAATAGTCCTTTGCCTCTCAACCTTATTTTCAGCTTGTCTACTCTTTCCCGCAAAGCTTGATTCTCCTTTTGAAACTGAGCCATCCTCTCATATTTTGTTTTCATTTCTTGCTTCAATATCTCTATATCTCCCTTTAGCCCTTTGATTTCTCCCACCTTCAAGCTAACTTATGACATAGCCTGGACAAGACCTTCAATGCTTGGCCCAAGCTTTGTAGTAGAAGGAACAACTACATCCATGTTTGGTAATTATGTCTACCCTTGTGACGAATTCACTTTTTCTTGCTCTAGCTATAGTACCTTGGCCTTGTAGTTCAATGCCTCTTGTCGAAATGCCTCCTTCTCTTGTTCTAAAGCAACCATTTCTATTGTTTGTGGATGCTCTGTGGTAGACATTTTTAGTTTCTTCTTCAAGCTTTGGATAACCTTGTCTTTTTCTTCTAAGGAGGATTTCACACCTTGAGGGCCTTCAGATTATAGCCTATTGACCTGAGTTTTCCAGGCTCTATTGGATGCTTTTTCTTGCCTCAACTGCCCTTCCAACATTATTGCATAAGCTGACAGCATTGAATTCTTCAATCTTAGGCCCAAGTAATCTGCATACAGCATGTCATTGGTATTCCTGTGGAATTTCACTTTGTATGGATCTTTGATGTTATTATATTTTAGCTTGATCTCATATACTTTATCCTCATCTGCAACTGCTATATTAAATGTCTTCTTCTCTACATCTCTTACTGTGAACAGAGAAGACTTATGCTGAGATATATTTTTTACTTTAGGTATTAACTCCCTCATTTCACCCATAGCTAAATTCCCTTTCTCAGCATATTGTTTGGCCAAATATTCTTTAGATTTATAAGCTTCTTGTTGTAGGAAAATCTCCCTGCGGACAGGTAGATTGCCTCAAAGAGCTTGACCTTAACTCTAAGACAGAAAATGCTTAGCGTGGACACTGACTTCCTTTCAAATCTATACAAACTAACACATGAGAAGGAAGGAAAAATATAAGTACCTCTTTATCGACGTTTGTCCTTGCCCGCTCCGAGTTGAGCTTCGATCCTTTGCTCCTTGCTGAATCCTGTAGACAAACAAGATACGACCACTTCCTACTCTATTGATATTAGCTTGAAAACAGATCTATCTATCAATGATAAGTTTATGTAACATCAGACACAAAATAGAAAGAAACAGGCCAAGCATGTCATATTAATGAGAATAACGACAGCAGTACTTACAATCGTAGATGCGAATGCGACAGCTTCGTCAAGTCCCCTTCGTCTAACCCTTGCTTGAAAGATCCACAACCTGGATGGCAACAGCTTCACTGATGACTCTCCTTTGGCTGACTGTGCATTTCCTATAAGATCATAGGTTTCATGCTAGCAATTCTTCCCCCTTTTCACCCTCATAGAGCTTGCTTATATAGGTTAAGAGGAGCTTAACCTCTTGAGTTATCTTTAGAACAAGTTGAGGAACTTCCTCCTTAGATCAGGGATCTCTTGATGGAACCAAGAATTCGAATGCAACTGCCTTCTAATATTGAAAGATCCTCCCCTTATTCTCCTCAATGGGCCAACTACTGTCTCAGATTAGGCAGCGCTCCCTCAAAAGGGGCATCCGAGCGCCGAAGCGCTCCCTAGGAGGCTTAAGGGGAGCGCCAGTGCTTCAAAGGTGGATAGCGCTCCTTCAGAGGGGCAGGGAAGTGTTATAACGCTCCCTGAGGCCTTATAGGGGAGCGCCAGCACTCCTAAGTCTGGTGTAGGGGAGCGCTCAGCCTCAAAACCCTTTCTTAAGAGCTCTTTTCAGGTGTTAAGAGTTCCTTCCCTTCAGTTAACCAGTTCCCCTTCTCCAAATCAAGTGCATGAGATGTTTTAAGTGCCTCCTTAGTGTCGTCATTATGGCAGTATGGTTGAACAACATTTGTGACACTTGCGAAAGTTGTAAGGAAGATGCGACACTTACGGCAATTGAGAGGATCATGCGACACTTATCCAGTTGAGTAATTTTGACGTGTAACAGAATGCCCCCCAAAGTATGAAGTTAGAAGATGTGAACTGATAACTGAAATGCTTTGTAGACGTTCAAGCAAGGGTATAGACTCGAAGAACCTGACAGAAGCTGCACACAAACATCCAACAAATATCATGACATATTTCAAAACCCAAGCATAGGTATGCCTGCCTTGGGTTTTGAAATATGT
>JASDQU010245091.1:121990-152223 GCA_032191745.1 Picea mariana
AGATAGTTGTTTTTTCTTACTTGTCTTTTGCTTAGTAGGTTAGTTAGGTGTCTTTGCTTACTTGTCTATTTGCTTTAATAGGTTAGATAGGTGATTTTTCTTACTTGCTTATTTAATTTCTTTCATAGGGTAGTTGCTCATTGAATGTAGGTTGGCAAGTTAAAAGTAGTTTTCTTTCATCATTTGCTTAGTATGCTTTGTAGTTTACCTTTGCTTACTGTCATGAACTAGTTTGCTTTGAATAGGGTTTTTACTTGCTTTCTTAGGAACTATCCATCAGTCCTTGGCCCAAAAGTACTTAGGTTACCTAGTTTCAAGTTGCTTAGTATGGTTTTCTCATTAGATAGGTTTGTTTGAGTAAATTAGCCTTAGATAGTTTCTTTCCTTAGTTAGTCTACACTCCTACCAACCTTCTACATTTGGCATGTGTTTTGCTACAACTCTATGTTTACTTACCCCAGGTTGATAATTTAATTGAGGGTAGTTTAGTGTCTTTTTTAGTACATATAAATCGCATAACAGCATGTGTTAA
Source organism: Picea mariana (assembly GCA_032191745.1). Taxonomy (NCBI): domain Eukaryota; kingdom Viridiplantae; phylum Streptophyta; class Pinopsida; order Pinales; family Pinaceae; genus Picea; species Picea mariana. Next base: position 122,523 of record JASDQU010245091.1, read on the forward strand.
AACTTGTTCACAATTGTGAATCCTAAGAGTCTCAAAATGGAGATTTTTTACTAGATGCATTGGAGCTCTAGAAAGAAGTGGACATCCTGAGGGACTGCGTGGAAAATGGGGTTCATTGTCTTTAGATGGTGTAGGATGGAGAGAATAGAGTTTGTGTATTTGGATTGTTGTGTGTTGAGAAACCTGTGAGAGATTAAGTGTTGGTTGTTTTGGGAAGTTGAGTGTCGCTCTGGAAAACGTCCTTGTGGATTCATATCCCTGGCTCGAGGGTGACTTATTGTAGAGACTTGGAACATTAGATTCTAAGGTTGGGTGGATCATCCTTGGTTTGCAGCCAGATGGTGATTGGTTTTACTAAAGATAAGTTCTCTCTGTCATATGTTTCTTTGCTTGTATATTTATTTCCATTGTGTATTAATTATTATCTCTAAGATATGTATTTTAAATGTGTCTGCTTGCTAGTTATTGTTGTGCATGGCATGATTAAGCATTATTTTTAAGTGTAACATGAATCTCAATTATTTCATGTTTGGTTATTGAATTTGTGTTTACTGCATTTCTTTCATGCTTTTTTATTAATAAATTGTTATCATAATTTGAAATCAATAATTGAAGTGCAATTTGAGGTAGCGTGGCCCAGCCTAATGGTGGTTGGGTACATCACAGATTGGTATCAAAGCATCGGTTGCACCACTTGGGTTGTATGGGCCTATTTGAAGGTTTTTTTTGTTCAGGGGTTGAGCTAAAAGTTCGAGCAACCAAACAACATTTTCTTGAATTTATGCGTTTTTGAGAAATCTAGAAAAATTGTGATTTTTGGGAAATTTGAGTATTTTTCAAACATGATTTCATTGATGACATGGAGGCCACGCGTTAAGTGACATGGAATTGATTATATTTAATTACTTAGTGTCAATTCCATAGTGGTAACTCAGTGTCATGGTGGAAGACCACGACGACAAGGTGACATGCCTCTATGGAGGGGTGGTGGCCCACCATGGCGGGGCTATCAGTGGAGTGACAACCAATACCATGAGCGGTATAGGTAAGTGGTTTATCATCATGAAGGGAGCGGTTTTGAAATGTCCCTTAGGGATGAGAAACTTATCAAAATGTGCGATGTAGCATTGGAAAAAAAACTTTATTTCATCGTGAAGGTTCCTTAACCCTCATGCACTTTGGTGATGAGAAATCACCTTGGACCGTTGATCACCCTCGATCTGCATTGTTAGATCTAGGGTGGGGACAAGTGTTTGTGCATCAAAGGTAAGGTGAGGGATGGGACTTTCCCATCCCCACGGTCTATGTATGGGAATTAGGTGGATGTTGGCAGTGGAGAGGGGATCCCTTGGTGGCATGGGCCACTGCAGTGGTGCCATGTGGCATCTAGTATGGGTGGGGTCCTATATTAATAATATTTTTATTATTTATACAATGAAAGCTAAAGGGAGGATGACATGAGGATGACGGGCCATGCCAAGTGTTCAAAGAGGGTGACATGGAATACCCTCAGGGTTCCATGTGGACCCATGGTGCCACATCATCAGTTCTTTCAACATATTTCCATGTATGCAAAACTATCCATTAGTTTAAAAGAAAAAACAAGTCTAGAGCCAATTTTTTTTTATTTTTTCCATAACTAGATAATATTATGTCGGATTGAGATTAAATTTATGTTTTTTTTCCACAGAGATAAGATTTACAAAAGTATCAGAGAGGGTCATGGTCCATTTCTACTTGGTTTTGTCATAAATTACAAAATATTCATTTTTAAATATTTGGGTCCAAATCATTGGCAAAGATCCATATTAAGCTTAAATTCTTGGAGAGAGTCCAAAAAGAATACATGGAAATAAATCATGAAGGAACTGAATAAACTCTAAGGGGTTTAGAAGGAGGATGCTGAAATAGGCCAAAATCCACTATTCCATACCACTTTTTCGGGATTTTTGGGATTTCCATAGGACGAAAAGTGATCTCATATCACAAAACTAAAAAAAATTATTTAATCAACTTTTTTCATACTCATCATGACAAACAACTTTGATTTACTAAAATTTTTCCAAAAGTGCACAGATTGAGAGATAGCCATTTTTGCCAAAAATTCCAAGTTTGGAAAAAAAATTGTAAAAAGGAAAAAGTTGTAGATTAAATATTGCTGTAGAATCTTACCGAAGATGCATATGGAGAATATGTATGTTTCTATGTGTTCATTATTATGATTACTATCATTTCCCAATACAAAAGTTTTCTTGGTTCTTGATATATTTTCTTTTGCAGTTGAAATAAGTTGGCCTTTCAGTAAAATTGCACCAATGGAGAAAATGCACAAATGGGGTGAAAATGGCTTTTTCAAGAAGCCATAACTTTGATCTCATATATTGGATTGAGGGATAAGGATATTCATTGTAAATCTAATACATAGGAGAATAACTTTGTATTATTATAATTTGGATAATTCTGATAAAATCCTTCATGAATTGAGAAGATTCAACACATGTAGCATTAATTGACAATTTTTATAATATGTCTTGTTCTAACAAAAATGGTTTCTTGCAAATTTTGAATAATTAGTGGATATAAACATATCATTTCAATCTAATAATTCATATTTTATACATATAGGAAGAAGAGGGAGCCTTCAGTCATGAGAGAGAAACCAAAGGTGAAAATATCAGTGTTGGTAATGCAGAGACATAATCAATTGGGCACATGAGCAGAGGGGAGATAGAAACATTAATGGAGGCTGTGAAAAGATTGAAAATATAAGTGTGGAGTTACAAAGCAATCAATGAGAAGATGATGGGAGAATAAAATCAAATCATTGCTCAAATGATAAGCCTAAATCAATTACAAAGGCAAGAAAATAATGGATCAGAGTCAAGACACGAGGAAGAAGGTAGACATCATGAAAGAAGAGATAACCACAAAATAACCAGTCATTCAAGAAGTTCTAGTAGAACTCATGGACATGAATCACCTCCTTACTCAACAAGGAAATTTCATGCATTTGAAGACTCCATAAGCAGTCCAAAGGTGTCTCATGTTAGACATTAAAGAAGAAGATATGAGTTGGACAGTTTGCAAGGAGAGCTTAGGAAGCTTAAGCCACCATAATTTGATCATGAAAGATAAAGGTAAGATGATGTTTAAGTTTTTTTACTTGGAATCATGAAGTATTTTCAGTTGCACAACTACTCATCTAACCTAGAAGCCAGAATTGCCACATACCATTTGCACGAAAAAGTTGATATGTGGTGTAATCAGTTGAAGTAATTTGAGAACATTAATGAGAGTAGGATCACTTTGAAGCAGCTCAAGAGACACTTTTAGAAGGTGTACCTTTCAGAGCACTTCTATGACAAGAAAATGAAATATTTCTTCGAACTCGGATTACGAAGCATAACCATGGTAGAATATATGAAAATAAATTATTGGGATTGCTAAAGTATGTGGGGTTTATCAAGGATAAGAAGGTGAATATAGAGAGGTTTTTGAGTGGACTTTCATCATTTTATAAAGAGAATATTAAATATGATGAGCCCGAGACTTTAAAAGAGACCATTAGGAAGGCTAAGTACCTTTATGAGCAAGGAAATGGTGTAGAGTATTTTCATAAATCTCGGAAGGATAATAAGAAAGAGGAATATGATCAAAGAAGGAATGGATTCAAACCTCCTTTCAACAGAAAAAACCCTAATAAAAATCAACAGGATCAGTTTTCTAAGGATGAATCCAAGAGAGAAGACTCCTTGGGAAAAAAGGGGAAGACCACCAATCAAATGTTGGGGATGCAAAGAAAATTACATGTACAAGGATTGTTCTCGTAGAGAAGACAAAATGAAGAACATTCACAACATCCAAGATGCTACAACATTATAAGACATGGGTAGAAGTGTTCCAAGAATATATGCAACCTTAAAATATTGACAAGCAAAGCATCGATCCCATATGATTGAGGTGGAAGGTAAGATCATTAATCAACCTATTTCTATTTTAATTGATTTAAGAGAAATCCATTGTTACATTGATCCTAAGATAGTGGACAGATTTCATTTGGATAAAAGTAAGCTTGAAAAGTCAAGTTTGGTTCAACTAGCCACTGGAACCAAAAGAAGGATTAATGAGACTGTCAAAGCTTGTCCAATAACTCTTAATGGAGTGAGTACTAATGTTGACATAAATATCATAACATTTGGATATTATGATATCCTAATTGGAATGGATTGGTTGGATAAGCATCATGATGTCCTAGATTGTCATAACAAGACATTTACATGTCTTGATGAAGAAGGAAAACAAAGCATTGTGAAAGGAATTCCAAGACCCATTTCTCTAAGAGATATTGGATCCTTATAGTTGAAGAGGTGTTTTAGGAAAGGATGTCAATTGTATGCAACTCATGTGGAGGATCTAGAAAGAATAAAAGGGTCAAGCCCTGCAGATTTTTCAGTATTTCAAGAGTTTGAAGATGTATTTCAAGGAATACCATGGTTTCCACCCAAGAAGGAGATAAATTTCTCTATTTATTTAGTATCAGGAGCTTCCCCAGTATAAAAAAACTCCTTATAGAATGAGTAAACCAGAATTAAAAGAATTACAAATGCACCTGAAAGAATTTTTTAAGAAATACATATGTCCAAGTGTTTCACCTTGGGGAGCACCAATACTCTTTGTCAAGAAGAAGGATGAGACATTGAATTTGTGTATTGACTTTAGACATCTAAATAAATCCACTGTGAAGAAAAAAATACCCTCTACCTATAATTCATGACCTCTTTGATCAACTAAGAGGAGAAAATATATCCTCAAATATAGACTTGAGATCAAGGTATCACCAGGTGCAAATCAAAGAAGAAGACATAAGTAAGACAACCTTTAGAACCGAGTATGGACATTATGAATTTGTAGTGGTGCCATTTGGATTGACCAATGCACCAACTATATTTATGTGCCTAATGAATGACATATTTAGACATTTTCAGGATAAGTTATTCATTGTGTTATTGGATGACATACCTATTTATTATAAGTCTAAGGAAGAACATTAACATTACTTGAGGCTGGTACTGCAAGTACTAAGGGAACATCAACTTTATGTCAAGCTAAGTGTTCTTTTTACCAAGAACAGATCCATTATTTGGGACACATTATTTGAAAGGAAGGTATAGTAGTGGATCTAGATAATATTGAAGCCATTAGAGGATGAAAAACACCCATGAATGTTTCAGAAATCAGATCTTTCATGGGATTAGTTGGATACTACAAAAGATTTATATTGAGTTTCTCTAATATTGTTCATCCGATCACTTCTTTACAAAATAAGGGAATTAAATTTGAATGGACAACAGAGTGTGAAGAGAACTTTAATTTGCTAAGAAAATTACTTATTAATGCACCTATTTTAAATATTGTTGACCCAAATGAGAATTTTGTGGTATGTACATATGCATGCAAAGGACTTGGTGGAGTCCTCACTCAAAATGGACATGTCAATAGTTATGAGTCTAGAAAGCTTAAATAACATGAGAGGAATTATGCCATCCATGATTTGGAGCTTGCTTCCATAGTTCATGCATTGAAGATGTGGAGAAATTATATCATGGGAAAGATATTTGAATGAAGAATGGACCATGTTGGCCTGAAATATCTTTTTGAACAACCAATTTTGAATGCTATGGAAACAAGATGGCTGGAATTTTTAAATGAGTATGACTTTGAAATCAAACATATCAAGGGAAAAGAAATAAAGTTGTCGATTCACTCGATAGAAGAGTACATATCATGCATGTTACATCCATTAGTATGCATAGTTCATATTTAAAAAGCATAATTTTAGATGCTACTCTTACAAATCAACATTACCTACATGTAAAAGAAATCTTACGATAGAAAAATGTATAGCATAAATTTAAAGGTTATGAGATGAATGAAGATGGATTACTTATGCATAAAAATAGAATTTGTGTTCCTAGTTCCAAAGAACTTAGGAATTTGGTGTTAAAATAAAACCATAATGTTCCATATGCCAGACATCCTAGTTACCAGAAAACAATTGCAACATTAAGAAGCCAATTCTTTTGGATAGGGATGAAGAAGGATGGTGCTAATTAAATTGCTAGATGCATGGAATGTAAGAGATTTAAAGTTGAGCATAGACACCCAACAGGTTTGCTACATCCATTACCAATTACAAAGAAGAAATGGGAAGTGGTAAACATTGATTTTATAACTAAGTTTCCCAGGACAACAAGGAAACATTATTCAATAATGGTAGTGGTTGATAAATTGACAAAGGTTTCTCATTTTGTACAAGTGAAGATGACTCATACAACAACTAATATTGTAGAAATTTACATGAGAAAATCGCTAGGTTGCATGGGATACCTAAGATAATTGTTTCAGACATAGATACAAAGTTTAGATCAAACTTTTGGAGAGGATTATTTAAAGGATTTGGTACAAATCTGAATTTTAGCACAACATACCATCCAAAGTTAGATGGGAAAACAAAGAGAATCAACCAAGTGATTGAAGACATGTTGAGAATGTATGTGATGGATAATCCATATAAGTGGTAAGATTACTTGCATTTGGTTTCATTTTTCTATAATAATGGGTATCAAGATTCATTGAAAATGAGCTCATTTGAAGATTTGTATGGTAGAAAATGCAATACTCCAGTGAGTTGTTACAACCCAGTAGACATAGTAGTACTTGGGCCAAAATTTCTCAAGGATATGGAATACCAAATGGTTAAAATTAAGCAGAATTTGAAGGCATCAGAAGGTAGACATAAGAGCTATGCAGATAAGAACATGACAACTAGAGAATTTAAAGTGTGAGAGTGTGTGCTTTCAAAAGTGAATCCCAAGAAGAGCTCATTGAATTTGGGTAGTTGTACAAAGCTAGCTGCCATATTTTGTGGTCCATTTGAGATATTGGACAAAATAGGGCTAGTTGCATACATGCTTACATTTCCTACCTCCATGAATGTGCATAATTTATTTCATGTCTCTTTGTTGAAAAACGTATGTACATGATCCTAACCATGTTATTGATTGGAATTTGATTCGGGTGGATCTAGAAGGAGACATTCAGGTCCAGTCGATGCACATATTGGACAAAAAATTCAAAATGCTATGAGATCGAGTCATAGAACTGGTAAAAGTTCAATGGGACTAACATTTTTCTAAAGATGCTACTTGGGAGTATGACTATGTCATGCAGGAAGAGTACCCACAACTTTTTGAAAATTTTTGAAATTTTGATTTGTGTTTTGTATATGCATTGAGGACAGTGCCAAAATAAGGGGGAGGGGAATGTAATACCCCAGTTTTGAGACCCCATATTAATAATGTATTTTGTTTATTTGATGAAAGGTCAAAGTGCCCAAACAATTAAAAGAGGATGGAGTGCCTAGGAACTGAAATACTTGAACATTGTAAATAATAAAATGCATCATTATTTGGAAGACGATCAAGGACAAGAGTTATAGGGGGCTATGATTCCATGAGAGAGGGGGATAAAGGTACTAAGTATTTCTGTTATATTTTGTTTACCCATCTTGGTTTTTATTTGGGAAAAGTGGTTACATGAACTTCTTCGATGTGGTTCTTTATTGCATGTAATTATATAAACCCCACTTTTGGGTTGTTTGGGGGTTAATCACTCATTTTCATGGTTCCCCATTCATTGTTCATTGTTCCTCATTCATTCTTATTCTTGGTTGGGACATGGGGAAAAATTACCAAGGAAATGAGCCATTGTTTTGATCCATTTCTTTGTTGGATGTAGTAATTACTGGTGTAATTCCAACCATGGATTGTTGCTTGTGTGCCGAGATGCTTTGGCATGTGCTAAACCTTGTTCACAACATGGATATTCTTGACCAGATGCACCGAATCCCTTGAAAGAAGTGGGAATCCTAAGGGACTGTGTGGCAGTGAAAGGGGTTCATTTTCTTTGGGTGGTGCAGGATGGAGAGAAGAGAGCTGATGTATTTGGTTTGTTGTTTGTTGAGAAACATGTGAGAGATTTAAGTGTTGACTGTTTTCGGAAGCCGAGTGCTGCTCTTGAACCCATCCTTGAGGATTCATATCCCTGGCTTGGGGGTGACCTATCGTTGAGACTTGGAATAGCAGAGTCTAAGGTTGGGTGGAACGTCTTTGGTCTGAAGCCAGTTGGTGATTGGTTTTATTAAAGAAAAGTGCTCTCTATCATGTCTTTCTCTGCTTGTATATTTATTTTTGTTGTGTATTAATTATTATCACTAAGATATGTATTTTAAATGTGTATGCTTGATGCTTATTGTTGTGCATGGCATGATTAAGCATTCTTTTTAATTCTAGCATGAATATTGATTATTCCATGTGCATCTATTGCATTAGTTTCATGCTTCTTTATTAATTAATTGTTATTAGAATTTGAAATAAGTTATTGAAGTGTGATTTAAGGTAGTGTGGCCCATCCTAGTGGTGGTTGGGTATGTCACACACACAAATAAAAAATGTCAACACTTAGTAGCCATCCAATATAGTCCATGATTCAATCTCGTTCTTCGATTGTTCATTGGTCATTATAACCTCATCACGGGGACCACCGAGCTACTAGGACCCTGGGCCTTCAACCATGCATTCACAAACAATTTTCTCTGATCCAATATGTTGGTCTCTTCGAGCTACCTCGTCACTAGGCACACCAGCTCGAAACTTTGCATTGTTCCTCTGTTTTCCCAGATCTGGTATACAATTCTCACTAGACTACTGGGACCATCGAGTCACTAGGCTCCCGGGCCCCTGGGTCCTCAGCCATGCACCTTTAACATTTACTCTAATCTGTTCTCGGTCATCAAATCATCTCAAATTGAATCTCGACTTTCGATTTGGCTTCCCTGATATCACGACCACTAGGCTCACCAACCTACCAGGCCACTGAGCCCCCAAAAACTTTGGCACTTAACATTCGATCATTTATCTGATATCTAGTATACCAATATGACGTGGTAGCTCACGTAGTCTCCACGTAGACTCCTTTTTCATGTATATTGGATGGCATGGAATCGATACGTGGCCTAACACATGGAATTGCACGTAGTTATTGAAATCACCTACATGTGGACCCCTACTATGTGTGTTGATGACATGGTTGTTTTCATGGCTTTGACATGGCTTCTGTGTGGCAACTGTCGTGGCATCACCACTAACCCACCGGGGCACCAGGCCCCCCTAAACTTCAATATTGTGCAAACAACTCCTTCCGGTCCAGTATTGGGACCTTACTCGTGGAACCATGATACCAAGCGATTGGACCACCAGCCTCCATAACTTCAACATTGTGTTAGCACTATTGTTTCTTTCAATTTGGTATGGAATCTTGTCCATACTTTGAGTTTCATCCTTCGATTCAATGGGACCACTGGCCTACTGAGGAATTGGCCCATCAAGACACCATGCCCCCTAAAATTTAACACAGTAACACTCTTCCAATTCTTCTGGTATCCAATATGTCAGTATGTTAGGCCCCACCATAGGGGTAATGAACCATCAGGCCACCGAAACTTCTAACACTACATTCACCTTATTTTCCCCAATATGGTATTTGATATGATGTGGCCTCCTCATAGATGTTGTTATGGAACTGACATAGCATGACACATGGCACTGATGTGGCATCATCCCAATGGGACATCGGTCTACCAAACCCTCAAAACCTTCAACATCACACTGATATTTTGATTTGGTTAGTGAATATATGATATGCTGATATCGGACTACCGGGGCACTGGGCTATCGTGCCACCAAGCTATCGGCCCAGCGAGCCCCCAAAAATTTAACATCTTTCTCTCATGTGATATCGGATATTCGATGTACATTGGGACCCACAACTAAAAGTTAATGCCTTGCGTAGGGTTTTGTGGCTCTTCCGTTCACATTCAAACTATGTTACTTCACTTTTTTTATTATAAACCCATCCAAATCATTTTTCTTTGTGCATTTGGGATATTTTCTTTTGTCAAGTTTTCTTCGATATGGTTAACCAGACCATATGGTTCTCCTTTACAAGGTCCATGGTTCTGTTATTCCTTCAACTCACTCAATGTGCCTCCTTAATCTTGTCTCTCTATTCTTCTTCAACGAGGTCATCTCGTCTATCCTTTGGATTGACTATTCACAGTCATCCTTCCTTCATATAGAGCCTCATCACCACACAAAACCTCATCAATGCACATAGCATTCTCTCATTCATGATTCAGGGTAAACACACATAGCCCTATACACAAAAATTCATTGATGTGTAGGGACATTCTAAACTTCCTCTGTATGGTTTGATTTGTAGTATGGACACTTTCTTAATCTACTCTTTGGCCTGAATAGTCTCCCCCTGTCTTTGACATCAATGACAACAAATTATCCAACATTTTATTGAGCAACATTATGCTACTCAAAAACATTTTGTGTAGGTTGTTTAGAACCTTAATTTTGTTTTGCAACTGAAGAGGCTAAATTGGCATATTACTTGAACAACAAAATTTTGGTTTGATCACATTATATATAGGTACTATTTATTGATTTTACTATATAATGTTGTAATTTTTCTTTGAATATTGAAAATAGTTTATATTAGGAGCTCAAGGTATATGAATTTGAGAGATATGGTCTTACCCTAACCTCCCTACTTTAGGTTACCTATGAGTTATTCAATTGATGTGTGCGGCCATCCTCTTTGAATAAGGCTCATTAGATAGTAGTTGATATTTATTTAATGTAAAAGGGTCCACTTTATAAGGCTCACTAGGTAGTTGGTACCCATTAATGATAGGACCATAAGTAGTTATGGTTTTTTTATGAAGAATCTATTTAAAGAGAATAGGAGGCCATGGAATGTTTTTTCATGTATTGTTGTATTTGAAGATTTTCTTAGTGAAAAATCAACCTGCCTTAAGAGGCAAGTGAACATTTCTTTATTTCTTCTAGTTATCATAATACAAGCGTATATTTCACATATTTCTTCTTACTTGTTTCTTGTATCTAGTTGTATGCAATTATATTCTCTGTCTACCTAGGTTTTTTTTCTAGTTTAAGGGTTAAGGAACATTTCAAGTGGTATCAAATCTCTTTATTTTGCCAACACGCCTCCAAATTTTAGAAACTTTGTTTACAGGGTAGAGATGTGTTCCTATGTCTTTAAATAACATATAGATCTATCATTTGGTGAGTAAAACTAGTCGAGGAAGAATACACAGAAAATACAAGTCATGTCACCTAGTTAGACACCCTTATAACCTCTATTGGTACCCCTTCGAGTAGTGTATACAACACCAATATATGTAATTTTCCTCCACATACATGTAGTTATATCAAAATCCACTTAGGTGCACTTGAAACTATCCCTACATAAACCTGCAATCTTCTTGTTTCTATAGTACATCAAGAACAACACTTGGTGAGGTCATTATCTTATACCAGGATATCAAATAGTATGGCTGAGGGTACCCTCCTTAGTTGGTGATATGAAATATTTTGCCAAGTACCATTGTTGGGAATCCTTCAGTATATTAGAGAGCTATAACACTTGACACTTATATGTCATTAGGACCCTGCAAACCCTAGTATTTGTTGTCATCCAATGAAATCCCTACATCTTCCCATCCATAAGGAATTTAAAAAAAAAAACAGCATAGCAATATTTAGTAGGGAGTAATACTCCCTTCAAGGTTTTAAAAAAAATGTATGGGTTCTACGGACACCAATATGGGAGGCCTATCTCGAAATATTCCTTGCATCATGCAGATCATGTGGGTCTACCTCTCCAATAACCCTTTCTATGTGTACCCTTTTAGCATTAGACCTATATGGGCCAGACATCAAAGAGCATACTATAAATTGTAGAGGTGAAATTTTCAGAGTATGCCTAAAAATTGTTTGGCATAATTTTCTTCAAAGGAATTTGGGAAAAAATTCCTGTAATTTAGTAATTGAGGAAAAGGAGGTTATTTTCCCTAAATTGGGTATCTAGTATGCATGCAGAGGCACAAATCTAAGTAAATTGGAAGTTAAAGAGTTGACCCATGACAAATTTGGGAAAATTGGTTATTTTTTAGCAAAATCAACAAACTGAGGGTGAAATGCAGTGTGTAGTGGGTGTTGGATGTTAGTGTGGTGAGTGCAAGGTCGAATTTTTCCTAGGGAAGCTCAAACCATAGTTTCATGGTGGCTCATACATTAAATTTTTGAAATTAGGTGAAAAATTTGAATTTTTGCAAAACTTAGTTTTTCGTATTGATGATATCAGTGACTCAGTGGTGATGTGGACCCATATCGATGATGTGGATTTCCATAGTGGTAGATGGAAGGGTTCGAGTGTGCATGTCGCAGGGTCCATGGAGGCATAACTATGGGTTGTGCTACACAGGTGGAGGGACTGCAGGTGACGTGTGTGCCATGACAATTAAGTGGTTTACAAACCCAATGTGAAGCAGTTTTCAAATGGTTCATTTGGACCCATAATCAATGAATAGGTGTCGTGTGTTCCTAAAGTGGTAATAGGTTGTGGGCCATGAGGAAAAATTAACTTGGGTGATAGTTGATGGCCCATAATCCACTACATCCGTCGATCTTGGCTCGACTACAGGAAATATGTGCACCAACCGAGGGGGATGTTGGAGATGGGACCCCACCCAATGCATCAACCAATAGATGAGTTCCAAGTGGATGAGTGTCAATGGAGGTGGGACCCTCCTATCCCATTGAGGGTCTAAATTTTTCCAGGTGGATAGTTGAGTATATGTAGGTCTACGAACCAATGAAATACAAAAATAAATAGATAAATAAAAGGAAAAGGAAGGAAAGAGGAAAGGGAAGAGGCTCATAGGGATGGAAGGGAATATAAGTGGCCAGGGTGGTCACATGGTCACATAGGGATCTAATAGGTGGAAACATATGCCATGTTAGTAGGAATGTGTCATCCACATCATCTAGGTGCCACAACAACAAAGATAAAGGTATTAAAAAAAAATCTGGAGCCAAAAACTTGTTTTGGCCATAACAAGAGCAGAAAATCCCAAATTGAGGGGAATTTTGGGTTTAGGTCCACAATGTTAAGGGCCATAAGATTTTCAATGAGGGTCATTGGATAATTGATCTCTATATTGTTAGAAATTGCACATTAGTGATTTTTGAAGAACATGGTGGTACTCATTGACAAAAGCCATGTTGTTGACAATTTTTATACAATGAGTTAGGGGAGTAGACATGATGAAACCGAGTGGATATTTTTTCTATATTCCAAGGGGTTTGGAATAGTTTCCAAAATTCACTATTCCATACCACTTTTTAGGACTTTTTGGGATTTTTAGAGGAGGAAAAGGGACCCCATATCATAAATCTAGAAAAAAACATTTACTCAAATTTCTACCTCCTCATCAAGTCAAACAAATTTTTTGTAGTAAATATTTTATAGTTATGCTCTATTTGGGTGATAGCCAATATGGGTTAAAACTCTAAGTCTAGGGAAAATGAAAAAAGGACAAAGTTGCCAATTCTGGATTGATGCGGAATTCGTTGGGAGCATCAAATTAACAATATGAAGGTTTTTGTATACTCACCATCACTAGTAGTATAAGTGCCCAATATATAAAAAAAAATGGTTTCAAACAAATTTCATTCTACATATGGAAGAAGCTAGCCTCTAAGATTAATTGTTTTAGTGAGACAAGTGCAGAAAAGGGGCAAAATGGTTGATTTCAGAGATCCATGACTTTCATCTCAAAGGTTAGAATGGAGCATGAGTATGATCATTATAAAGTTAATTCATAGGGGCACATGATATAAGGTTAAATATTTCCAAATATGCATCGGGTTTATTCGGAAAGTTGTAGGAATATGACATCTAGACCTAAGTGAGCATGGAAACTATCCAATGTGGAAGATTTCCAAAATAGTCTTACTTTTGGAAAACGAGTTCGAGATGATAGAGATACATTCCAAATGTAAATGTTGATATAGGAATATTGCAAATAGTCCATCACAGTTCCTATTAGGGTATTTTTTAGGGGCAAAAATTTTCCAATTGGCTAATTTTTTTGCCCTTTTTTGGGAAAAAATATTTTCCAATTTGGTTAACAATTCGCTTATTTTTTACACAAATATGATTAAATTGATAATATTCTCCAGAAAATTGAAAGTTTCAATAGTAAATTATGTTTTTTTTTATTAAATATCCCCCCCCTTCCCCCACACACACATGTATGTATGTATGATTTTTCAAACCAAAATACTCGCCTAGAATACTATACATAGGTATAATATTTGAATCCTTAAAAAATACCCTAGTGCATGTTCAATGGTATGGAGGCACAGTTGGAGATGCAACACCTTGGCAATGAAAATGTAGAAAAACTTGGAAGATAAAAGAGAATCCACCATAAGACTTCAAAAATAAACCCTAAAACATCAAAGATACCAAAACATTCACCACAAAAAACACCAAGAATATAGAGAGAAGAACCTTTAAGGTAGGGTAACACCATCAAATACTCCTTATGTAAGGAATCACTCCATAAACCGTGGTTTATACAAGACAATACAATCCAAGACATATTCAATACAATAATACTCATGTGTATTTATACTTTCTCATGAGTATTCCTAGGGGTCTTATGCCAACTACCCCTTATTTTTTAATTGCCATATGTCAACTCCATTGCAATAAAGTGATGTGATGGGTGCATCATCTCTATGGTAAGTATATTAAAACTTGGAAGAGTTGCAAGCTAGGAACCAACAACTATGTATGGATAATTTAGAGCAATGCATCCACTTATTATATTACTCAATGAAGTGATAGGAGTTTCAAAATTGAGAAAAGCTAATGGACAACCAGATATAATGGCAGAAGGTGCCATAATGTGTATGCTTTAGTTGTTGGGAGATATTGCAACATTAAGGAAATGATTCCAACACAAAATAAACATGATTGATGAGAGATAAAGGTATATAATGTTGAGTGTATTCCAAGTGTATAAATGGGTGGCAAGCCAAAGAATAACATCATAAGTGTAGTTATTTCCATAATAGAAACATTAAGAAAGAATATATCTGCTTGACATTGTTGCAAAATAAAATGGAATTTGAAAGGAAACCATATGAATATGGAAGGATAGTAATTATAATGCTATGAAATGTTAGAAGGACCAGTTGAAGTTATAGATGGGGGCAAAATAGGGTGGACTCCAAAGTAGTTTACATGAAGCTAAAAAGGGCATAAAATGTAGCATTACAATATTCTAGAATGTTGACCAATGAAGTCAAGGCTGAATCCAAATTTGCCAAAGAAGAAGAGGGTGGTTAATAAGACTACAATAGAAATATTAAGATAGAGTAATAAAAGATACAACACCGAAAGTGTTGAAGAGTTCAAGAAAGCTAAATTTGGGTAAAATTGGGGAAAAAAAAAGAATAACAATGCACATATGTTCAAAATGAAAGCACCAAAGGCTACAAAAAAATCTAGTGGGATTTGAGGAAAACCACATATAACACAAAAAAACTAGAAAGTGTCATAGGATGATCCAGGATGTTGATGATATTTTTGTAATAACAAATAAGGAACATGGCCAAAAAGGTAATTGTGTTAATAAAGGAAATTTTCTTAACTCATCTCTTCTCTTACCATTTTAATATAATTTCATAATGTTGAAGGAGCTAATATATGTAATAGTTGTAAAGCATAAAAATGTGAGGAATGCAAGAGATAGATAACTAGAATAAATATGCACTACAAAGCATACTAAGAATGAATACTTGGTGCATATAGATATGCATTAGTTCATATAGAAATTCTTGAGAATACATAAAGCATGCTTATAGATTAAGAGTAGTATGTTGTTATATATGCAATAAAGATGGTGTTTTAGTGGTTTAATGTGCCTGATGATAGCTATGTAACCAGGAAAATGGTTGTTAGCATCATTGAAGATGTTGATGACATTGTTGCATATGACAACAAGCCATAAGAAAAAAATATGAGAATAATAAAATGTTGAACAAGAGGTTGGAAAAACAAGCCTATCAATCTATATAAGACAACAATTGATCAGGTAGCATCAAACAGATTGATGAAAACCATGTAGGTATGAATTTGATGTGCTTATGTTGCATAGATGCTAAAGGGAATTGAGGTAAGAGTTCCCTTAGTCAAAATTTGATAATTGAATTGATATGATGTAATTTGAATGCATTGAATATATATGCATGTGTAAATTATGAAAGTGTGCAAGTGGTCAGTAATAGATGAAATGATCCCTTGACTGTGGTCTCCAACTATTGTTGTAGGACAGAAGGTTAGCCGTTGAAGCCGAAGGAAGGCGTGGAGTGCTACGAAGTTTCCTTTTCTCATAGTAAGTAAGATATTACCATCTATTATATTTACTTGCCTTCAATCGTAGTATTTTGCTGAAAGTTACAGTAGTTTAATATGGATTCACAGAAAGGCCAATCTACATATGATCTCTCGGCTGATGTCAACTATAAACCCAGTTCATGGTATAAATATTTTCTTAGTAATTCTACATCACCCAAGTCTTTGTATAATACCATACTCATAACTCAGGAATATGAGCCTGATGTCAACTGGTGCATGCCAGAAATAGAACCTTCTAAAATATATGATCTCCCTATGTTCAAGTTTCGTGCATCTATGTTGTTTCGTTATTGTTCCCATAACGTTCCTCTTTCTCTCGGACAGAGTGTATACCAAATCCCTTTAATCCAGCAATCTGATATTGATTGGGGATTAGAACATGAATATAAATGTGTCCATCTTGGTCTCATCCAATTCAGCATAAATCCATTAGCCTGCCCTGGTTTAAATACCTATGTGCTTAGTTGTATTATTGACTCTCGTCATAACAAGTTTGCATATGCACTAATCTCTGATTTTCAAGCCCCTCTACATAATGGCCCCATTTGGTCATCTGCATTACCCCGATTTCAATTCTCTCTCACAGACCCCTACATTCCTTCCCTTCTCCAGGCATATGTCCAGTTTTTTGGATTTGATATGGCCGAATTTTCTGAAATCACACAACTACATACAACAACTTGTCTTCGCTTTGTCTCTACTACTATGCCTTCCCTCAACCCTAAACTTCTTCAGCGCGCTACTTCCGAAAGCGTGGTGGTTGGTCCAGGAAATGTTACACCCCTTACTCTTGGATTCGCCAAGCTTACAGTACCAGATGAATGGTCCACTGAGTATCAGCCTGCACAGTCCAGAATTACACCTACAACATCCCAACAGCTGATGATTGAACAAAATGAGTCAGGAAATAATGTATTAATAATTGGAAGATCCCAAAGTGTTAGGATCCAAGATCTAGAAAGACAAGTGTCTTCTCTATCTACCAACACTTATGACTCTTACCATAGAAGATCTACTTCTACCTCACCCTATGTACAAACTACTCCTTCTAGAACTTCTGTATATAAACCCATTCCAAACAGATCCAAAATAGATAATCATCTCCTATATCACAAAAAAGGATCTGAAAATTGCTACTTTTGTTAGAAAGGTATTCCTTCCCCGGAAGAGTCTACATCATGTCAACCTCCTACAAAACAGATCCCCTCTGCACCCAAGAATTTCAGAGCTTACCAGTCCAAAATAGAACACAATGGACAACATTCTGATTGTCCCAAATGTCAAGAAGTAGCTATCCCTGTTCTAAAAATGATGAATTGCTCATCATTGCCTAGAGGAGAAAAAGATAAATCTACTCTCTTACCCCAAAGGAATCTAGGACCAGGGAATCACACTCCTTCTTTCAAGAATAATCTAGTAGCAGATCTTGACTTTATACAGTACAGAAAGTCAGATGCAGAGAAATCACAGGACATAGTGAGGTTGCAGAATTATGCTAATTATCAATCTGTTTGTCATTCACAAAACATTGATGATATGGCCCAAGATATTTTGCAACTAAATCTCATATGATTGGTCTACATTCTGAGATTGATAACTTAGAACATAATCAAGAGACTCATAGACTACACCTTGTACAGATTTTAGAAAAGTTAGATACAATTCAGACTGCAGTACAGAGTCTAAAAGAATCATTTGAAAAAGAAAAACAACCCTCTTCTCCTATACCATATGAGGAGATAGAAAAACAAGCTTCCTATAAATGGTTTGGTTCCTCTCCCTCTTCTTCTATTCCAAAAAAATAATACTTGTCACTCAAACAGCTTGCTATAGAACACTTAAATCCAACCCTTTCTCGAATTGCTCAGGTAGTTCTATTAGCCTCATAAAAGCTTGCATTAGTAAAATCACAAGCATCTTCTTTAGAAGGAGATGTCTATTCTTCCCAGCCAAACCCTGCCATTCCTACTTTGGATATCAAAGGAATGGATGAAGCTGAAAGCTCAAAGTCTAATGCACCACGTTCAACAGATGATGATGCAAGAGGAAATCCTTTCCAGTCTGCTTGGGAAAAATGGTGCAATACCAAATATGGTTCCAGTAGGAAAGTCCCATTTGATCCATCTAACTCAAGTGAACATTATTCATTTAGTAGAGAAAACATAGAATCATCACTAGTTACAAACATAAATTGCAAATCTCGTAATGAGATGATGTTGATTTTCATAAACATAGTAGCTTGGAATGAGTTAGCCCTTAGACTAACTTGGGGATTCACTGGTAATCTAGGACTCTGGTGGGATAGATTCAATGAAAATGATAATCTTACCATTATGAACCATGATAACCCCATTGAAGAACTTATCAAAGCAGTCGTGCATGAATTTTATGGTAGTGCTAAAATAGATTCTAATCATTATGCAGATTTATATATGAATCAACGTCTCTGCCATGTCTCCCAACTACCTGAATTCTTATGCACCATGCAGGACCTTTTATATAGGTGTCTTGATCCTGACAATGTTTCTTATCTCAGAAAATATTTGTCAGCAATGCCAGGAAAAATTCTTAATCTTGTTAGAGAAAGACTAGAAACCTTAGGAATTGGGTTAGAAGAACTCTCTCTAGCAGGATTGCATGAACATATTGTCATAGCCCTGCAAAAAGAATGTCTTAGACGATAGACTAACAAGTCTGTTAAAAATAAGTTAGGCTTTGACTCAAGTATCTATGATACATTCGTTGAGACTTATCACTTTGGTTGTCAGCAGAAAAAGTCCAAAAAAGACTCTTGTAAAAAAGATTGTGGTTGCTTCAAATGTAGGTCAAAATCTAGAAGTTTTCATAAAAATACTCCCCGACCTTTTACTAAAAGCAATCCCAAACCCAGAAAATCCTATTTTAAACGTCGGCCTCAAAATTCCAAAGCAAGGACCTCATCTTGCTTTATCTATAAAAATCCTGGCCACTGGGCTTCTCAGTGTCCTCTGTGGACAAAGACCAAATTCCAATCCAAGATCATGGATCTGTTCCAGACAGGTTATGATCCTGCTGACTGGGAAATGGTTTATGACCGTTCATATGGTGAATATCTTTCACTCACTGACTATACTGGTGAGTCTGATTATGCTGAATCCAATGCTCAAAGTGATTCTGACACATCACAGATTACTAAAAATCTCAATTTTCTTGACATCAAAATGATGTCCCCCACATCAGACCTCCCTTCTCTTCTTCAACAGAGGTTTGCACTTCAACAAAAATTGTCCACTTTAACACCTGGACACTTCCAACTTTCTAAAAGATATCATGCTCAGATTTCTCTCCTCTCTGCCCAAATTGCCAAGCTTCAGCAGCCAAGCGTGGTGAATATACAGAACTACACTCCCAAAGACTCAGAGTTTATTTCACCCCAGCCTCAAGCTAGCAGAGAAACAAACCAAGTTAGATTTTCCAAACCTATGAAAGAAGTAATTGAAGAAGAAAATCTAGCAGAAGATTCTTTAGATAACACCATATTCCATCTAGAACAATCCATAAGAGAAAAGGAAGCATTTATAAAAGAACTATGGAAAAGATTGAAGATGCAAAGAGAAGAATTGAACTTTCTCAAGAATAAAAGAGAAATGTTCAATCAGGATACAAAAATTGAAGCTAGTGAGTCCAAACAAATGAATGGACTTGACGATAGATTGGTAATTTCTGTAGATATAAAAGTTCAGGGATATCTGCAATATACTCTAGATGCACAGCTAGACACTGGAGCCATGAACTCTTGTTCTAAATATGGAGCTATACCATCTTACTATTGGCAACCCATTGACATTGCTTTTAGGGTAGTCAATAAGACTGAAATAAAGATTAAGTCTATTGCCCCAGACTTTCCAATAATAATTCAAGGAGCCAAAGTAATGGTTAATCTCTATTGCTATGATACAGGTGTAGATATTTTGTTGGGACAAGATTTTGTAAATAAATGTTTACCTTTTGTTATAGGTAGTGATTTTGTACAGGTTACTATTTTGGGTAAATCCATAAAAGTACCCAGTAAGTCTTCTTTTGAAACAAGGATTGAAGTCAAGCAAACTCTCCAAGACATTGAGAAATCTGCTGAAAGCCTAATCAAGATCCAGAAAATAATAAATCATACTGAGAAACATGGTCTTGATATTATTAAGGATGTGAAGGATAAAATAGAGAGGATTGCACATCAGAACATCCTAATTCTTTCTGGACAAGAGAACAATACTTTTTCAGTCTTCCATACAAAGAAGATTATATTGCCAAGCCTCAAAAGGCTTCTGCCAATCATATGTCTCCCACATAATCTGAATATTGTCAAAAGGAGATATCTGAACTCTTGGATAGAAAATTAATAGAAACCAGTAGAAGCCCATGGGCTTGTCCTGCTTTCTATGTAAATAAGCATAGTGAACAAAAGCGAGGAAAACCTAGAATGGTTATTAATTACAGAGCTTTGAATGAAGCTTTACTACCTATCAGGTTCCCTCTGCCATCCAAGGAGTTGTTATTTGCAAAGATTGGAAAATGCAATGTGTTTAGCAAATTTGATTTAAAAAGTGGTTTCTGGCAAATTGGCATTGTTCCAAAAGACAGGTACAAAACAACCTTCATTGTACCTAATGGTCAATACCAATGGAGAGTCATGCCATTCGGATTAAAGAATGCACCCTCTGAGTTTCAAAAAAGAATGGATGATATCTTTAAGCATTTGACATTTGTTATTGTATATATTGATGATCTTCTTGTATGTTCTATTGATAACAGATCACATGTACAACATCTCAGGATTGTTTATAACCTCCTATTCAAACATGGTTTGGTTTTAAGTAAGTCTAAGCTTTGTTGGGCTCAGACTAAAATAGAGTATCTAGGACTGATACTTTCTAAAGGAGCAGTTGAGTTGCAGGATCATGTGCTTAAAAAGATTTCTGAGTTTCCAGACGAGATTCTTGACCAAAAGCAGCTACAAAGATTCCTAGGTTGTTTAAACTACATCAGACAGTTTTATGAAAACCAAGCAAAGGATGTTAGAATCCTACAAAAACGTCTGAGTAAGATGATGCCTTGGAACCACAAGATGACAACAGTTGTCCAAATCATCAAACAAAAGATACAAAATTTGCCAAGACTACATCTTCCTAATATGTCATTACAGCTCATTCTTGAAACTGATGCCTCTAATGACACTTGGGCTGTAGTATTGCTTCAAAAGAATGGACCCAAGTTGGAAGAAGTCTGTATATATACTTCTGGTTGTTTTACTGACACAGAATCCAAATATCCCTCTTCCCATAAGGAAATACTTGCTGTAAAGAATGGGATAAAGAAATTTAGATTGTTTTTAAAACATGTTCATTTCATTGTTAGAACTGATTTGAAACATATGAAAGGTATGTTGACTAATCAGAGACTTCTGGAACAGGGAAATAATAGAATTCTCAGATGGAGCTTATGGCTTGATGGTTTTGATTTCGACATACAATACAAGCCTGGAAAAGATAACTGCATAGTTGATCTACTCACCAAAGAAGCTAGTGAAAAGACAATTAAATGGCTTCATCCTCCTTGAGCATACCAGATGCTCCCCCAGGATTCAAATGGATCCTAGTTTGTAAAAATTGTAAAAATTGTTATTGTTTTGACTGTCTAGAGTATTGCATAAAGTCCAGTCCTGCTTGTAAAGACATTTTAAACAGTTGGGTTCAGTCCAAGAACCATCTTAGCTCTTTTCTTAGCTATTTCAGAACAAGTCTGAATATGACCAGAGGAATAATCACTGGAGGACCTTTCCAAGGTCAAGTCTATATCTACATATATACTCCAGATATTTCTTATGCAGATTATTGTGCTATAATGTCCCGGACCAAGTATGATAGCTCATGATGGGTTCTCTTTGATTGCTCTACATTCAAATATTATTTATACTAGTGGTCTGGATGGATATATTTGTTACTTTGGACTTATTGCCACAGAGATATCTTGTTCTTTGGTAGCAGCAAAGATGCATTCAGGAAATTATTGAATGCAATTGTGTGAATGCATGCTTATGTATATTTCATTGAAATTAATATGTTAACAACTAAACTGAGGCAATTGATACTAACGCATGAATTTGATATCATTTCTGGAGACATTTTTGTGGACGCAATGAAATGATTACATGATAGAGTAGTCATACTCGAATGGACTACATGAAATTTCCATCAGGGGTACATAGTTATAGAAAATAATGATGGTTAAAAGAAAGAAAGCTCATAAAGAAGGATACTAGAACCCTATGGTTGTCAAAGGTTATTGATTAGAGATTGGAAGTGGATGCCTAGTAGTAAGTTGGCTCTCTCCTTGCACGTGAAAACATTGCCATGATGGATCACTCGAGGGATTGTTTAGTTGTGAAGGGGATGCTTGAGCCTGGAAGGGTGAGTATGGAAAGGGAGAGGAAACTTACATGAATGAAATTTCTACAGAAAAATGCATGTGGTATGATGGCTGAAATCAAGAAGGGAATGTCTAAAAGAATAATAAGATATTTTTTTTCTTCTGCATGGCAATTTTGTGAAGCAGAGAAATAGCCATGCAGATAAGTATTGAACTAATGTTGCATATTTATTTTTTAATACATTCTTACATTGTGGAGTTGAGAACTCCCGTAGATAAGATAATTGTTATATGATAATGGCTATAGCATGTATGTTTTCTTGATGTTTGTTATAGGAAAAATTGAAGAATGAATACATGAATCAAACACCTGAAAAGAGGAACACCAAGGAAGGTGATATTTAGTAAAAAGAATGCAATATCAACTTCCAACAAAGATTATATTGGACAACAAGAATGAAACGGTTCTCACAAAAAAAGGTATAGGACAAGTAAAATCCAATGGACATGTTACAGCTCTGAAGAAAGTAAGTGGGAGTTGAAATATGCCATGTAGGAGGCATACCCACACCTATTCTAAAATTTTTGATGTAAATATATTTTTGATGTAAATAATAATAATAAAATAATAATAATAATAATAATAAATTGTATGTATATATACACATATATGGTGATGTGCACTAAGGATAGTGAAAAAATAAGGGGGAGGGGAATGTAACACCCAGTTTTAATCCCCATAAATCTAATGTAATTTATATATGTGATTTAGGCTATGATTCAAATAGTATAGTGGAGGGCCAAGAAATGTAAATGATGTGAATCTAAGTTATTAATAAAAAAATACATTGTTGGCTACGAGACAAAGGACATGAAAAATGATTGGGGTTTATGATTCCATGAGAGAGGAATGAGAGGCAACTTAAGGGGGCTCAAAGGGGAAAATATTGAAAAATACATTATTTTGTTATAATTTAAAGTACCTTACCTTAAGTTATGAAAAAAGGTATATCAACAATGGGAAGTGTTCCAAGGGGGAAAACATGGGCTTCCTTGAAAAAATATGCATACTTATTCCTTTTGTTTGAGGGAAAATATAATTAATTCTATCCATAATTTTGCATGACTAGAACTACCATGGGGAAGGGAGATAAGCTTGTAAGAGACCAAATTGAGATGTATGTGAATTGTATTAGGAAATTTCCCAACAACATGTGAGAATTCCATTACTGAGGACTCAATTTACATTGGAGAATCCCTCTAGACCCTAGCATTGAGATTTCCTGGCCAATTTGTGTTGGATCCCAAGCAGGGATGATTTTAAGGATGGAAATTTGTTTAAAATGTATAAACCTTGACGAATCTTACTAATCCTTCATATGCCAACTATAAATGTTTGGCGACATTTTTGTAAAAATATTCAAATTTATAAGGATTTTATATACTTTTTATAAAATTTTGGCGATTTTTAAGGTAAAAAAAAAATTCCTATAGAATTTGGGCGAATCATTTTTAAAATAGAGAATCTCATTTTTGGAAAAACCATGGAAAATTATCCCATGAGTGAAATTTAGCCCCTAAAATCATCCATGATCCCAAGAAAGAGGTGTGATATTCTGAGGGACTACATTGTAGAGAATGGGATCCACTTGTTTGGGTTGTGTAGACTTGTGGGAGAAAGAGAGTTGATGAGTTGGGATGGTTGTGTTAGTTCACATATTGTGAAATTAGTAAGTAACTAGGCTAAGAGAGTATAATATAACTAGCTAGAGGAGCATGTTTTCCTTGTTCACTCATATCCCCACCTCGGGAGTGGCTTGTTTTAGAAATAGCTAGTGAAATAATGTCTATGGCTAGCAGGAATGTCCCACATCTGCAGCCAATTGTGTAACCTTTATTTAAAAATATAAGTATATGGTTTTTTATCCTTATGATGATTTAATGTTGTGTATTTCATTGCTTTAATTACGTGTTTGTTTAATGAATTATCTGCATGTTTTATTCTAAATACTTTAACTTAAATTTCATGATTTTATTGGTCATTTTGCATACATAAGACATCATATAATAGGATAGATAAAAATAGTATTGGAGTCGTGAGTATTATGCTGAAGTGGTGGGAAATTGAAGAATTTCCTAGTACTCCACCATTATAGCTGACACAAAGGAGGTAGGGTACATTACAATCCATACTCACAACATGGAAAACATGGATAAAAAAAACTAGGACCTACCCAATAAGCACCAAAAACTTGAATCCAATCATCAACAATTGAAAGCCAAGGTTTTTGGCATTGATGCTTCAATCAAACATCTATCCAATATGGTGGAATTGATGTGTAGCCACTTGGGTATCTAAATATTATATCCACACATCAATCTAACCAAGGACGAATCCTCAACAAGTGAAGTGCAAGCCATTCACATGCTCTTTCTAGATACCCGTTGCCCACATTTTTAGGATCAGAAATCGTGGCACTGCTTTCCCAAGGTAGACATGAACAAATTTGATGGATTGAATCCCTCATGTTGGGTTACCCAAAAAAAACATTATTTCTCTCTCTGTGGCATTATTGATGACCTACAAAAACTAAAAGTGGGGGTCTTATATTTAGATTTACAACTTTGGCAATGGTGGCAATGGTATAAAAAATATTAAGGAGGCTAGATTACTTGGACCTGATTTGTGAAGGTCCTTTATGCTCATTTTGAACATGACACTCACTATTTGGGACACCATATTTATTGACTATATTTTCACCTTTTAGCAATTGGAAATCCACACAAATGACTTATTTGATTCTTTTTTTAAAGAATGTTTCATTAGTGGGCTCAACGAGGCAATTAGAGCACATGTCATGATGAAACACCCAAAAACATGGTTGGAATATTGTGAAAGAGATATAGAAGCTAAGATGTTGATCAATGCCCAAACCAAGAGACATTTGTTCATTACTCACACCATCCCCTATGGAAACTATCCCCAAACCCTCCAACCCCCATCCAGTGAGAACCCATAAGTTATGTCAAGAAGAGATGGAAAAATCACAACACCTCCAACTTTTCTATAATTGTGATGAGTGATATTTCAAAGGGAACAAAAGCAAAGAACATAAATTATTTCAAATGGATGTATCCTGACAAGAACACTTAGAAGATATATCAGTTGAAGACACTCTTGAAATAGATTTAGATGATCTCAACCCAACAACAGATGAGGAAAAAACCTTGCAATATCTTTGCGAGGAACCCCACATTTATCTACATGTCGTATCATGTTTTTTGGCACCCCAAACATTGAATTTGATTGGCTACATCAAGCATATCAAAGTGAATGTATTGATTAATAGCGACAACACCCATAATTTTATTCATTGGAGAATGGTTGAAGAAACTCATTGTGATGTCTATCCTATAACTAATTTTCAAATTATGATAACTAATGGTGGTATGATGAAATGTGGTGGTTGATTGGAAAATGTGAAACTCTATGTAAAACTCCAAATGGGTTAATATCATCTCAAAAACCACATGTTTACTATTGAAATAGGTGGTTGAGATGTAGTTCTCAAGGAAGAATGATTATGAAATTTGGGACCCATTACCATGGATTTCAAGTATTTATACATGAGCTTCACTAAGGGAACAAACATACACTTGAATGGATTACATTTAGTTTCCTTGAAATTATCACCTCTCATCACATGGAGAAGTTATTGAAGAAAGGCCACTCAAGCATTCACTAGTACATTTGGGTCAAATTCCGACGGTGTGTTTGACGCAATTTCCACTTTATATTGTCGGGAGAATGACAAATAGCGGGACCCCTCAAACGTCATTTCACATAACGTCACTTTTCTGACGCCGTAGCTATCGTCTCTATTGCGACGTTTCATGCGGACATGTGTCATCTCAGATTTGACTATCCAAACCACATATAGTCATCACTACAGCGAGGTCATAGACATCAGAATTCTAATGTCCCATTTCATCGGTCTCCACTACATGTGTGCTATGGGAGTGACACTCCTAGATGTTGACTGGCGTAGGGTAACATCTCTCCACCAACGATA
Organism: Picea mariana; assembly: GCA_032191745.1. Classification (NCBI taxonomy): domain Eukaryota; kingdom Viridiplantae; phylum Streptophyta; class Pinopsida; order Pinales; family Pinaceae; genus Picea; species Picea mariana. The sequence continues at coordinate 149,420 of JASDQU010245091.1, forward strand.
AGAGGATCATCTCCGACATGTTTTCTATGGGAGCGACGTCTCCAGGCATCATAAGACTGACATAGGGGACCGTTTCTCCACCGACGGCAAGAGGATCATCTCCTACATGTTTTCATTGGGAGTGACGTCTTCAAGCATTGTAAGACCGACATAGGCAATGGTGGAAACACTGACGGTAAGAGGACTGTTGGCATGTTTACAGAAAGAGTGTGCTTTTCATTGATGGAAAGAATAGCAGCGAACCAAACCTCAAGAGAGAAGAAGAAGAGATAGCATTTTCCAGAAGTGCAGATGAGGTCCAAGAGATGGACTTTCAATAGGGCAAAGGTCGAGACCCGTGAACACTTAGAAAACCTTCTAAGTCAAAGAGATCAAAATATCAAGAGGAAGAGCGACAGTGGTCATTGGATCACCGATCTAGAGGACCAACAACCATCGCATTGAATTAATGGAAGGATAGGACAAGTGGGGCAAAACGATTGAGAATTTGATCATCTTAATCTCTGTCATCCGTCAGATTGATTTAAGTGGAAGGATAATATAATAAAGGGTTGATATTTGAGATCTCGATCACCTGAATTTTCGTCAGTCGTCGAATCAAAATAAATGGAAGGATAGGATAATAAAATATGGAGAGTCGTTGGATTTAATCCAAAGCAAAGTTGCATTGAAGATAGACCGAGTCATTGATCTAAGATCTTGATCCAACGAACATCATTCATTTCGGTTCTAAAGATGTGATGAGGTTACGCTCTGGAGAAATCACTTCCAGAGTGTCAGACTGATATTTGAAATACCCAAAGCCCGGAGACCCAGAGAGCCAAAGTAAATCTCGATCATTTGATCATCCAAAATAGATCTCAACTGTCAGATCATCTGGAGTAAATATCAAGCATCGGATCATCCGAAACGGATCTAGGCTGTCAGATCTAGAGCATCAGTTTGAGATTTGAAATACCTGAAGCTCGAAGACCTGGAGAGCCGAAATAAATCCTCGACCGTTAGATCATCCGAAGTAAATTTCAGTCATCAGATCATTCTAAAGTGGAAGGATAGGATAAGTTAGGAAAAGGGTGCTCTAATATCAGCGGCCAAGAATAGAGCACTCAGATCTATGGTCGACAGGGCATATTGAAACCCCCCTATCTTTTTGCCTTTAACCATAGCGGAGGGGTCCGAGTTGGTGGTATTTTCCATGTGGGACCCTCATACGTGTCACCTTCCTATCAAATCGGACCCCCCTCGCTCATTACCACTTACCACCTAACACCACCTCCAAGCAAACCACCAAACCACTCATACATACCACCTTCGCACTCCAACATCACACTCCACTACTTGCTACACGTCACACTCCACTACCATGCTCTGCCTCCACACTCCACTACACTACCTACATGTCTCACCCATGTCAGCAGACCACCTCAGCAAGGACATGTGGCAGACCACATCAGCAAGGACATGTGGCAGACCATCTCAGCAAGGACATGTGGCAGTAATCCACATACTTCGAGGGGAAGTAGAGTTTGAGACTTGATATTTCAAAATTCTGGAGATCTCTACTGTTGATCGAGGAAGGGGCCACAGAACCATCAATCTGGTTGAAAGGAAAAATTATTGAAGTGGAGGGAGAGTCGTTGATCGAGAAGGACAAGTGTCCACAGATCATCGACTCTGGAAGATTGGCATACGGAGAAAATCATGGTTTGAGATTTGAAACTCTCGAAGCCTGGATCATGAAATAAATCACAGTTGTTGATTTAGAGAGGCTATATCTAATCCACAGATCGTGAAAGAACAAATCGGAACCATTCGTTTAGGAGCACCATCAAGATCGTGATATTGACGGTCCCTTTGCATTGTGGGGTTAGAACATGCTCGAGTCTTAATGCCCGCAATCGCATGGTCACATGAAGTTCATCGCCCAAGGTCATATCAAAAAAAGGAGCTAGCACTCGCTAGACCAAGATCGTGAAGAACCTTTTAAATAGGCATCTGGTCACTGCTGGTGGTCACATGAAGGAAGGGGCTTAGAATCCAAAGACGCCAAAAATGACTGATTCTAACTGCCAGAGAAGGCGAAGAGTTGTGACTGCTAGAGAAGACAAAGAATCTCAAGATAACACCCATTGATGATGAACTGATTCTGCATAACATCTAGAGAAGACAAAGAGTTCGAATGATGATCAGGCAGAGGATTCGGTGTGTGAAAGTGATGCAACACAGAGAAGAGAGAGTGTTTTTTTCTGAGAGTGATTCATGTGAGTAGGAGGAGACGCAGTGCATAACTGGTAGGGGAGATATTTGGTGCAGTAAAGAGCATGTAGAAGCAGCACATATCATAAAAGGGAGAAGAGAATATGAACAGGAGATTTGTTGAGAAGAGAAAGAAAAGAGAAAAGCATTGAAGCAGAAAGGTGCAAAAGCAAACAAAGTATAGAAGATGAAGAAGGCAGAGGATACTTAGAGCTATAACATACCATATCAGAGACTGAGCAAGTAAGTAAAGTTTTGTAAGATTCAATTGGGGTCGTAGGGTGCTGCTAAGGAGGATTGCAGTCCTCTAAATTTTAGTTGGTGCTAGAAGATATTATGGGAGTTTGTGCTTCCATCTAGTAGGTGCTAGAGAAACCTGGGAGTTTGTGCTTCCATCTAGTTGGTGCTAGAGAAATCTTAGAGTTGGTGCTATCTGCAAGTTTTTGCTTTCTATCATAGGTTGTGTCCTCATATTTGAGTTGGAGCTCAAAGACTGTGATGTACATGAATGTTGGAGCTTGATTGACATCCTAAGAAAAAGAGGTTTT
>JASDQU010245091.1:169328-198002 GCA_032191745.1 Picea mariana
TGTAAAATATGAATCTTCTTGGTGGAGGAGTGTCCCTGTAATATTCCTTATAGATCTTCCTATCCCCTTTGATTATTTCTGCATAGATTTTTGGATATGTTTCTTGATCTATTGTTTTGGAGCTTGATCCCTCTTTGTCTAATTGTATCCAAGTCTAGACTTGCCATGATGAGATTTTTGACTGCTTATAATGTCATCCAAAACTTTTGAGTTGTTCTGCCTATTTTTCTTTTGAAGATCCTTTCGTAATGTGACAATCTCTGCTTCCAAATTTCCAATGATCCTATCTTTTTCTTCTATTTTTTCTTTGAGTGCTTCTTCAATTGTTTTATCTTATTCTATTTGAAATTTCAAATTTGTGATAATTTTTTCTAGTTCTTGAGTATCTTCTTTCTTGTCTAGTTTCTCTTGCAGTTTCTTGTTTTTCTTATTTTCTCTTCTGATAACATCTATGGCACACATCAATTCTTCCCGGTAGTCAAATTTTGTCTCTTCATATTCTTCTTCGCCTTCTTCGTATTCTTCCTTGGCCTCTTCATAATCTTGTTCGGAGTCTTATTTATCGGAGTCTTCTACTGCCATGAATAGAACTATTTTTATCTAATTGTCACTAGCTTCATCTTCATATGATGATGAGATGTCTTCTTTGGTGCATAAGCTTTTCTTGAAAATTTTCTTTGTGGTTGTTTTTCCTTTATATGTTTGTTTTCTATTTGAGTAACCTTCATCATTTCTCTTTTTCTTATAAGGACATTTGTTATAAAAATGACCAATACCATCACAATTAAAACAAATCAAAGGAAGCTTACCTCTATACCTATCATTGGTTCCCTTGTTCAATCTTTTGAAAAAGTTTTCCACTTCTTCATCATCTTCCGAGACATCACTGTTGTTGCTATGTTCTTTTTCTTTTTTTTTCCCTTTTTCTTTGAATTTTTGGATTCTTTGAAGGCTACTTCTTTTATATTTGGATTTTCCTATTTAGTTCTCATTTCATATGCTGTGAATATTCCATGCAATTCATCCATGCTTATTGAGTTCAGATATTCTCTTTCTTCTGGTGCTAATATCTTAGGGTCAAATCTCATAGGAAGAGATCTTAATACCTATTGAACAACTACATATTCTTTGATTTCTTCTTCCAATCCAATGATTTCATTTATTGTTTTATCAACTCGTAAAAAGTACGCTACAATATTCTCATCTTCCTTCATCTTTAGTTGTTCGAACTGACCTTTGTAAGTTCAAATCTTTGCATCTTTGACTTTTGAATCTCCTTCATAAATATTTTGTATTTTGTCCCAAATATCTTTAGTTGATTTACAATGTGCAACTTTGGTGAATATCAATTCTCCAAGACCATTCAAAAGTGCATTACTGGCTTTGGAGTTATTCTGACCGAGTTTTATTGCTTTGTCATTTGTCAATGAAACTGGTGGTATTGTGTATCCATCTACAATTGATTTCCAAATTTCAAATCCTTGTTCCTGTATATATGTTTTCATCCTTATTCTCCAAAATGCATACTTGTGTCCATCAAACTATGGTATTCCATTTTTATACATGTTGTTTCTCTCCATGATCTACCTTTCAATGATTAAATTGATTTCTGAAGGAACCTGCTCTGATACAAATTCTTGTATTACTGAGAGGGGGGGTGAATCAGTAATAGAGCAATATAATCTTTTTTCACCAAAAATGCAAGTTTTATATTAATGTAGCATTATGATCCAATAGTTACAGAGTAAATAACCAATAAACAAATACACATACACAATACATCGATGATTTTACGTGGAAACCCAAAGAGGGAAAAAACCACACAATGATTTTTCTTATATGTATTGAATAATTACATTCATTGGAAGCAACGACTTCCTTTGTTTTCTAGATACAACTGGAAGGAGGCTCCAACCCCCTAGTTCCTCAAGCTACAACTTGAGGGAAGCTCCAACTCCCCAATTTTTTTGCTACAACCAGAAGGAGGCTACAACCCCCTATGTTCTCCGGCTACAACTGGAAGGTGGCTACAACCACCTTTCCTTGCCCCGTCCAACCACCCTGAAGTAGAAGTAGAATGATGGAACCACTGTCACACTATCACTGTGAGATATACCATTGTACAATTGTATCAATCTGTACCACTAAACTGCATCCAACCTATACAACCTACTTGTAATCAATTTGTACCTGAACTGAACATGTATTAACAAAATACAACATGTACGCGACCTGTAATGCTGCGACACATGTATGTACATGCCCTATCTGTTATGCAGTCCATGTATGTACGCGACCAAACTATTATGCAGCCTGCGTATGCCCTCTGAAAACTAGGTTTTTTTTTCTTCTGAAAAGCTTATGATCCTATGCAACTTCTTTCACATAGATCTACAACCTATCACTGTGTTCAAACTATAACTGTACCCTGTGCATGCATCCTCATAAATAACCTTGACCCAAATCATATATATCTCTTTCTAGTCATGTGCCATATAGGTGTGTGTAATCATGAACAAGTATAATAACCCTCAAATGATCTAGTCATCAAACGCTTTCTCCTTTCAATACATCAACCACTTCACAAATACAATCTCTTAACCATGTACACCAAACCCTTAGCCATATGCCAAGAAATACAAGATATGCCTCAACAAGAAGTGTCAATAATAAATATATCATCATTGTATTTCTATAGATATGACTTATACAGAAGATCACATGCAACCACTAGTCCTTCTAGGGAGAATTGTCAAGTCTCAATAACCATTTCTCATGCATACATCAAAATATAACTATTCATAGAAATAAGACATACCTTTTGAGCCAATGGATAGATCTAATGTATTTGAGCATTGTAGACCTTCCTGGGATCTTGACCTCAGAATCTATCACCTCTGCATCTTCATATTCTCAAGTTTTCATATCTTTACCAACATGTACGCACCCTAATACACTGTCAGCCCGTGTACGTACACACCCTAATACATTGTTAGTCGTGTATTGTACGCACCCTAATACACTATTAGCCCATGTATGCCTCAGAAACTAGGGTTTTTTGGTATTCGTTGTAATTCTGAAACTTTCACTGTCAACCCTCTGTACTACCTCGTACTTTTGCAACTTCAAATGTATCAATGATTACTTGCAATAAGCCTTACAAAACAAAAGATATTCAATGTGTTCAAGTGTAATTTAATGAGAGGGCCTTTCCTCTTATTTATACTTTCATGCAGCATTACACTTTCCTTATTTTACGGATTTCTCCATCAACTTTATTATTTAAATAATTTCTTTTGCACACACTTTGAATTTTAGGGGCTTCTAGATGACTCATGAGGGTTCTCCAACTTCATATGGCCATAACTCTCTAACCGTGAGGAGTTATGTGACATTCCACATACCACCGAAAATGGCATGACAAACACTATCCATGTAGCATTATCATCCAATATTTACAAAGTAAATAAACAATGAAAAAATACACATACACAATACACCGATGTTTTTACGTGGAAACCCAAAGCGGGAGAAAACCACACAATGATTTTTCTTATATGTATTGAATAATTACATTCATTGGAAGAAACGACTTCCTTTGTTTTCCAGCTACAACTGGAAGGAGGCTCCAACCCCCTAGTTTCTCAGGCTACAACCTGAGAGAAGCTCCAACTCCCCAATTTTTTTTCTACAACCAAAAGGAGGCTACAACCCCCTATGTTCTCTAGCTACAACCGAAAGGTGGCTACAACCACCTATCCTTGCCCCATCCAGCCACCCTGAAGTAGAAGTAGAATGATGGAACCCTTTTCACACTATCACTGTGAGATATACCATTGTACAATTGTATCAATCTGTACCACTGAACTGCATCCAACCTGTACAACTTCCTTGTAATCAATATGTACCTAAACTGAACATGTATTAACAAAATACAACATGTGTACGACCTATAATTCTGCAACACATGTATGTATGCACCCTATCTGTTATGCAGCCCACGTATGTACGCGACCAAATTGTTATGAAGCCTGTGTATTCCCTCTGAAAAGTAGGTTTTTCTTTCTTCTGAAAAACTTATGATCCTTTACAACTTCTTTCACATAGATCTGCAACCTGTCATTGTATTCAAACTGTAAATGTACCCTATGCATGCATCCTCATAAATAACCTTTATCCAAAGCATATATATATATATATATATATATATATATATATATATATATATATATCTAGTCATGTGCCATATAGGTGTGTGTAATCATGAACAAGTATAATAACCCTCACTTGATCTAGTCATCAAACTCTTTCTGCTCTCAATACATCAACCACTTCACAAATACAAGCTCTCAACCATGTACAACCAACCCTTAGCCATATGCCAAGAAATACAAGATATGCCTCAATAGGAAGTGTCAATGATAAATATACCAACACTGTATTTCTATAGATATGACTTATATAGAAGATCCCATCCAGACAGTAGTCTCTCTAGGGAGAATTCTCAAGTCTCAATAACCATTTCTCATGCATACATCAAAATCTAACTATTCATAGAAATAAGACATACCTTTTGAACCAATGGATAGATCTAATGTATCTGAGCATTGTAGACCTTCCTGGGAGCTTGTTCTCAGAATCTATAACCTCTGCATCTTCATCTTCTCAAGTTTCCATATCTTTACCAACATGTACAGACCTTAATACACTGTCAGCCCATGTACGTACACACCTTGATACATTGTTATCCTACATACTGTACACACCCTAATACATTGTCAACCCACGTACACCTCAGAAACTAGGGTTTTTTAGTATTCTCTATAATTCTAAAACTTTGACTGTCAACCCTCTGTACTACCTCATACTTTCGCAACTTCAGATGTATCAATGATTACTTGCAATAAGCCTTACACAACAAAATATATTCAATATGTTCAATTGTAATTTAATGAGAGAGATTTTCCTCTTATTTTTACTTTCATGTAGCATTACACTTTCTTTATTTTATGGATTTCTCCATTAAATTTATTATTTAAATAATTTCTTTTTCACACACTTTGACTCTTAGGGGATTCTAGATGACTCATGAGGGTTCTCCAACTTCATATCGTCATAACTCTCTAACCATGAGGAGTTATGTGATGTTCCACATACAACCAGAAATGGCATGACAAACACTATCCATCTAGGATAGTTTCACTGAAAAATTCACTGACCTTCATCTCAATATTCCACAATTAAGCATGGATTTTCTAACCATACTTCTAGGATAACTCAATTCACAAACTGTCTTCTTGTGAGGGCTTTCATCATAAGGGGGACACTTTGGAGTTCATCCATTTGTACTTCTTATCAAACATGACAAGACAATAATGAGTCATCTTTACATCAAACAAACTTGGGTTCATTACCCAAACCTTTTTTCTACCGGAATTTTCTATTGGAGTTTCTTCAAGGGTTGACATCAATGACAGCCAACCTTAATCAACAATAGTCATATAGAGAAAGGCTCAAGATCCACGGAAGCAGAAAAAGAAGCTATGCAGAAATAGTCAGAGGATCTACACCACCCAAAAGGTTTAGATATCAAAATAAATGATATCCAACAATGGAGAGATCCCAAGAAGAAGAAGGAATCAAAAGAGAAGAACCATTCAGAAGATCTTCTTCCCCTGGGTATCAAACTATTTTTTTTGGTTTATGTTATGTATGTAATAATTTTAGACATGAAGTTGTGAATTGTAGAGGCAACACCAAAAAAATAAATAACTATGAGGGATACACAAGAAATGGTTATTCAATAATATCTCATGAAACCCAGAGAAGAAGCTCCAACGGATTTGAATCCTTAAGAACTAAAGTAGAATTATACAAGTGTAACAACTTTGGACACAAAATGCATGGATGGTATGTTGACACTAGTTGTTCAAATCATATGACAGGTGATATGGAAAATTTTCTTACATTTAATAAGGAAAGAGATGGATCAGTTAGTTTTGGGAATCTCAACTTAGCCATAATTATTGGAAAAGGGACAGTTAAGCTCAGAAGAATGGATGTCGAAGCACAAAATTTTCTACTAATTGAAGGCATGAAACACAATATACTAAGTGCAAGTCAAATGTGTGACCAAGGACACAAACATGTGTTTTATTCTCAGAAAAGTGAAATATGAAAAGCAGGGTCAGATAGATTGGTGGCTACTGATGTGAGAAATCCAAGCAACATATACGTACTAAATGAAATTGGAAAAGAAAAATGATTCTTATGAAAGGAAGATGAGAGTTGGATCTGGCACAAAAGAATGGGTCACATTAATTTGATAATCTTGTCAAGGTCAAAAAAAGGGAAGCAATAAGAGAAAGGCTTGAGATATCAAGACCAACAAACATTATATGCAAGCATTGTTTATAAGGAAAACAAACCAAGACAAAGTTAAATATTAACGAATACTCCACAACAAATCCATTAGAGATTGTACATATCGATATAGTCGGACCAACAATAAAAAAGGGACTAAAAGGTGAATAATACTTCATGTTATTGGTTGATGAATACACAAGGATGACTATAGTGTGAGTTCTCAAGAAATAATCAGAGGCATTTGATAACTTCAAGACATACAAAGAGATGGTTGAAACTGAGGTAGAGCTAAAAATCAAGTGTTTGAGATCAAACAATGGAGGAGAGTTTACATCAAAAGAGTTCATGTATTTCTACAGTGAAAATGGGATAAAGAGGCAATTCTAAATATCCATGACACCTCAACAAAATGGAGTAGTCGAAAGGAAGAGAAGAATAGTACAGGAAATTTTTAGAGCCATGATAATGGGTGAAGTTGACAGATGTCTTTTGGGTACAAGTAGTGCATATAACATTTCACATTTAGAACAGAGGAATTCTTACAAGTAATAGTGATAAGACTCTGTATGAGCTATGGAAAGGAAAACCAACCAATGTGAATCACTTCAGAGTATTTGCAAGCAAATGCTACATCAAAAGGGAAGACGACGAGATAAAAAAATTTGATTCTCGAGTTGATAAAGGAGTATTGGTTGGGTACTCAAGAAAAAGGAAATAATAAAAATGATTCAATCTAAGACTACATAGAATAGTGGAAAGCATCAATGTGACGATTGATGAGATAAATGGATGAAGAATAAAAGAAGAAAAAAAATATTTGGAGGAACATAATCATGAAGAAGAGTTATAGGAAGAAGAAGCATAAGAAGTAGAAGAGAACTATGAAGGAGAGAAAGAGAAGAAATACCTTCAGGTACCTCCAAATACACCTAGAAAGTGAGTGCAGAAGAATCCTCCACTAGAACATATTATCAAGAATAAAGATGTAGGAATTGAAACCAAAAGAAGAATTCATTCACCAAAACAACAACCTCTAGCACTGTTATCCACTACTGAGCCTAATATTTTTTAAGAATCCAGCAAGGATGAATTCTAGATCAAAGCTATGAATGAAGAGTTAGATAAAATAGAAATGAATGACACTTGGGAACTAGTTCCAAAGCCAAAATATAATAATTTGATCGGTAAAATGTGGGTTTTCAGAAAAAAAAAATGAACAAGGATGGATAGGTTACCAGGAATAAAGCAAGGTTGGTATGTAAACTTTATGCTCATATTGAAGGTATAGACTTTGAAGAGACCTTTTCCCAAGTTTGTAGAATGGAAGCATTCATATTGATTCTAAATTATGCATGTACTAAGAATATTAGAGTGTATCATATGGATGTGAAATCGACATTCCTAAATAGAGACCTTGAGGAAGAATTCTACATTGAGCAACCCAAAGGATTTTAGCTTCCAGAGAAGGAAATTTTTGTTTGCAGGTTGAAGAAGGCCCTATATGGTATTAAACATACCCCCGGAGCATGGTATTCAAGACTGGACATAAATATCAGTTAATATGTAGGTAATACTATCATATTAACTGATATTTATGTCCAAATTCCTCTAGCTATGGATTTAGTTAGAGGAATTTGGATATAAATATCAGTTAATGTGCAGGTAATACTATCATGGATGGATAGTACATGTCATGTCATTTACGGTGATATGTGGTACGCCATGTAGTTCTTCACGGTTGAGGAGATATGGATTAGTGAAGTTGGATAACCCTCATGAGTTATATAGAAGCCCATAGAAGGTCAAAGAAGTCAATTATTATAGAATCTCCTAGAAGAAGTTTAATAGTAAAAGTAGTTGTAACTAGGAGCTAATCATGGGTAAATTTGTTGCAATAAGAAAATAATTAAAAATAAATTAGTTTCAACAAGAAGTGGTGAGTTTACTATTTATGGATAAAGTGGTTGCAAGTGGTTAAAGAAGTTTAAAGTGGGTTAGCCATAAAAGAGGGAATTTGCGTAAAAAAAATTGAAGATAACCCCTAAAGGAAGCCACTTGGAGAGTATAAATAAGAGAGCAAGGGACTCCCATTATCACCGATGAGCACATTGAATATCTATTGTTGTGAAAGGTTTCTTGCAGGTACTCAATGATACATCTAAAGTTGTGCAAGTATGAGGAAGAAAATTTATAGTGATGGTAATGTTTCATAGCAACACTGGAGAGAGAAAATATCATGACAAACCCTAGTTAGGGTCATCCCCACAGGTCACCTAGTAGACGTCCCGTCAGGCACCCTCGTGGGTTGCATAGAGTCTATCACACGAGGCCCCACTCGACACCTCTCATTTGTCATGTGAGGCACTACCAGAACTGAGGATGAGAGGTGATTCGGGTTACAGAGGTTGAGCAGAGGTTACAGGAAGTTCAATAGTGACCAGGTACAACAAATCTATCTACTTGATAAAAAGGTATGTTATATGCTTATGTGTAGTTGGATATTAGGGTTCATGTGAGACATAGTTATGAGAGATTGATGATTTTCCCTACAGATATTGCTGGTTGTATGGAACTTATTGTATGATATAGATATATAGAGGTACATTGCTAGTATGTGTACACTAGAAATATCTTGGTACATCTTGTTAGGTTGATTGTTGAGGCATATCTTGTATTTTTTGTTACATGGTTGAGGGATTTTGGTTGATATGTGTTGTTGAAGTTGTTGGTATAGTTTGAGACTGCATAATAGTGAGGGTTTGATATTTGGTTGATGTGAGGGTTCATTATACATGGTTATGATTGTTTGCATATGTATGGTGCATGATTATAGAGACATAGTTGCACATGGTTTGAGCTATATTCTTATGATATTGGGTATGAGATATATGTGATGAGATCTAATCTGTTGAAGATATTATTGGTACAAGTTGGTACATATTATTGATACAGTTTATTGGTATAGGTTGGTACATGTTGACTACAGTTTGTTGGTACAGATTAGTATAGGTTTACAGTGACAAATTTCACAGTGACAGAGTGACAGTGGTTTCATCAGTTATTTGGCACTTATACTTCAGGGTGGTTGGACGAGGCAAGGATAGGTGGTTGTAGCCACCTTATGGTTGTATCCAGAGAATATATGGGGTTGTAGCCTCCTTTTGGTTGAATCTACATAATAAGGGAGTTGTAGCTTCCTTCGGGTTGGAGCCTAAGAAACTAGGGGGTTGTAGCTTCCTTCCAGTTGCAGTTGTAAAACAAGGAAGTTGATTCTTCTTATGAATGTATTTATTTTGACAATATAATAAAATCATTTTGTGGTTTTCTCTTGCATTGGGTTTCCACATAAAAATATTGGTGTACTTTTTTTTATGTGTTATTGCTTATGCATATGGCTCATGTGGAATGTTATTGACAATATGCTCATAAAGTAAACATTATGGTTAAAAATGATTAAAAAGTATTAATATTGATTCACCCCCCTTCTCAGTATATCAACAACTCATCCATTGTTAATTGATCAAGATCCTCCACTCTCAATGGTGGAAACTTTGGAATCAAAACTTAAGGGGAGTGATCTCAACACTTTTTGCACAAATCATTGGTTTTGCAAATATTTCTCCAAGTCCTTTGATGGTGTTGACAATTTCATCCACATGGAGGAGATAGGATGCAACATTTTCTTCTTATTTCATCTTCAGACTCTTGAACTATCTTATATGATTTTGGAGCTTATCCTTCCTGACCTTGTCATCGCCTTCATGGATGTTTTGAATTTTGCCCCAAATTTATTTCGTTAATTTGCAATGCCTTTTTTTGACAAACTTTGATTCTAGCAGTCTGCATGAGATGACATTCATGGTTTTATATCATTTTCACTATTATTTTTCTTGATCATTTCTGTCGGTGGATTTTTTGGGGCTATATAACAAGTCATGCCCAATTTCCAAATATCAAAACCAAGGTCCAATATATATGTTCACATTGTTATACTCCAGAAGGAATACTTTGTTTTATCAAACAACAGAGCCTTGTTTGTAGAGAAACCTTCATGACTGGCCATGTGTACCCCAAGATCTACCTTCGAATGGTTAGATTTTTTCTGAAGGAACCTTCTCTTATACACATTTTTGAGCATGCACTAACACTAATCGGGGGGGGTGAATCAGTAAAATGATATATTTGTATTTTTAACATTCATAAACCATAATTGTTTAATCACATAAATATAACAACCAAAAGACCTGATATTTAACATGGAAACCCTTTCGGGAGAAAATCACAAAAACAAAAATTACAAATTTGTAGGCCCCAACCTACAATTACAAAAATTTGTAACAAACCTACTGGAGACACCAATCCACACTTCATTTTGTAGTTACTCACCTATAGGAGACATCGATCCCCTATGTTGTTTGTAGGAACCGACCTATAGTTGACACCAATCCCCTCTATTATTTGTAAGCATGAAACTACATGAGACATCGATCCCCTCTGTTGTTTGTAGGAACTGACCTATAGGAGACACTGATCAATCCCATCTATTTTTTGTAATCCCCAAACTACAGGATTCATCAATCCCCTTTTTTTCTTGTAGGCACTGACCTACTAGAGACACCAATTCCCACAACTTTTTGTTTTGTAGGCACAAACCTACTTATAAGTTCAAAGGTTCTTCATGTGCACTTCCTTCACTAGTTTTGTTGATCCTTCTTTCTTCACCAAATATTATCTATACTCAATACTTATTCTTTCACAAGATCATCTCTGCGCTCACTCCTTTTTATTTTGTTAGATCAACTTAGAACTTGCTCCTTATGCTTTCATCATATCTTATTTATGCTTTCTCCTTCTTATTTTTCTCTACCTTCACCAAATCTTCTTGCTTCTACATTTTCCTTAGATCATCCTTGACAAATGTTTCTTGCAAGAACACCAAATATGATCTTCGCTAATATTTAATCGTCACTCATTGAATGATATTCAGTCATCACTCCTCAAATGGTATGCATAAGAATATTAAATTTTCACCCACACACGCCCCCTTTTTTTATAACCCTCTTCTCTGTTTATACTTTACCATGAAAACTCATGTTCATTTGAAAAGTCACGACTTTTATCAAATAATAATTAATTTCCCTCTTTTTTTTTAATTTACTTTTTAACATACCTTGGGTAAAATACAACCATGGATTTTAAATCCATCTGCAAATACCATGTGCACTTTCACTTTTACCTTTTTTAATCCATTTTCATGTTTACTCCACTTTTACATAAACTCCACTTTCACTTTTAGCTTTTTTTTAATCCACATTCATATACTCCACTTTTATGTAAACTCCACTTTCACTTAAATTTTCCAATTTTTTTTTTTTTATGAAAGTCACATTTATATTTAAATACTTACTTATCTTTGACATCAATAACAATAACTTATTCAACATTAAGGATTGAAGTAACCTTGAATTACTGACTATCTCTCCTTTATTTATTTGTCACACTTGACATTCTCTTATAAAATTTGGAACTTTCTTCATTCCTTCTCCAAAAAAAACATTTTGGATCCTTTGGTATGTTTTAAGGAAACCTAAATTCCCTTCCATGGGAGAGTTATTATATTCCCCTAATACTTTTATTTCAATTTTCGTTGAGGGTGTAGAAGTATTCTATCCCTATAAAAAAAATATATCTTTTCGAATCCCAATGTTTCATAAAGTTTTTCCCTTCTTTTTTAAGTTGTATTTTAAGTATATTACTATTGTCTTCCTCTCATTCATGGTGATATTTTTACAACCACAACAAAATGGAAAAATGTAATGGAATATAAATTATATTCTTCATCTATTCTAGAAAAGAGCATCTTATACCATGTTCTCCTTCTCCTTTTTTTTATATTATTTCCAAATAAAATACTTGAATTTTAGCTACCCATTATTTTTGTTCTCTTGACGACAACCTTTTCTTCAAAATGTTCTTTAGGCTATCATATTCTTTCGTGACTTTAAAATTCCTTCGAATGATATATCTCACCATTTTTTGATTGCATGCAATTTTTTTTCCATTATTTTTCATAAGTAGATTCACTAGATATTTTCTCTTGATTTTCTTACTTTAAAAATATAATGGTCTCCTATATTGCATCAACATATCTAAAATATTTTTATTGATGCATCAAATTCAACTATGAGTGTTTTATCAAAATTGGGTGTTGCCAAAAATGATGTAGAAGTCATTGTTGATCAAAATTTGATCACTTATATTTTCTTGCTCTTAGAATAATAAAAAAAATTAATATTAGAAAAAGTAAATTATAAACGATTATAATTTCATGACATATTCTTTAGTCTTACATTCATCACACATATTTTAGATTATAAATATGAGTTTGTATTCTCAATATATACAACTTTTGGTCAAACTGGAAAAAGAGTACTTCATCAATATCCGACAACACTAATGTTTCTTGGAACAAAGAATTCTTGGAACCATGATAATTCTCATGGAACCACACCATTTATTGGAACCATGATAATTCTCATGGAACCACACCATTTATTGGAACCGTGTCTTGGAAACATGTCCAATTTTGGGAACCACATTCATCTCTTGTAATAATTTTGGAACCATGCATCTCTTGGATCATCTCTTTGAACACATCATTCCACACTTACACTTTTTCTTGAATTTCCCTTCCCCACACTTCATCTTCCACATTTTCTCTCCTCTCCATACTTAGTTATTTTTCAAAAAAAATTACACACAACTTCCCCCTCACTTCATCTCACTCCACTCTCCTCTCCCCTTACTTCCCCTACTCAACACTTGAATTATTTTATGTTTTTACTCTCCTCTCCTTATGTCTCCTCCTCCATTAGTTTGTGACACTTGCACCCCTCCTCAATCACTTATCCCTCCACTCTCCCACACACCTGACTTATTGATTACACCACACTCAATGAACCCCCACCCTATGTCACCCTACCTCACCTCATCCCTCTTCAAGCATAATCCCCCGCCACTCTACCCTCACCTTACCCCCTTCTCATTCAACCTTCCCAATACTTCCCATACTTAACTATATTTTAAATTATTTCCAAGAACTATTAACCAATGAAATAAATCCATTTTTCAACCATTTATTTCATGACACATGGAAACTCTATTAACTAGTGGGAAGATGACACATGGAAGCAAATGAAACCATGACATGTGGCAACCAAATGGGTGGTGGCATGTAGAAGATTGTGGTAGCCTTTCACACCACAACAACTAGATGTTGAATGATTGTTGAATGGATTCTAACTCACTCTTGACTTGGTGCTTGGTGGATTATGACTGGGCAACCAAAATATTTAATTATTTCACTAATTGTTTAAGGGGTCGAATCTCTTAGTTTCTATAGTCTCTCCATGCTTCGCGTGTAAAGAAAAATAATTTTTTTAATATATACCATAAACTACCAAACACAACAATGAATGTGGGATATATATTTTCAATAAAAGTAGAAATAGTGAAGGAGAAGGATGAATTAAGATCAAGGGCTAGGATTTCCCCATAAGAATTGATCAACGACTGCTAAGCAAGGATTTTATGACAATCATAACTTGAGATACAAGAGTCAAATTTGGACAAATAATACCTCGTTGTAAAGGTATTTTGACGAGGAAGATCATGGAATAGGTTCCAAGGGATGAAATTGGATTTTCTATGAAATTGAAACAACAATCAATAATATTTTTATACTGTGTTGATAAATTTGCGTGGTACCTTGACTTCACGAGCTAATATCTTGAGATCCAAATATTGAAATATCACCAAGGAGGACTCATTTGAAATATTGTATGACTAATATTACATATAAATTTGTTTACATGGTTAATAAATTGGATATCACACTCAGAAAAGAAAAGTGTTGTCCATTTTTAAAAAGGGGGAAACGAGTTAAAAATGTTGAAATAAAAGTTTATTAAAAGATTTTGTTAAATACAAAAAGGGCCCATTTCAAGACATGAATGTAAATGATACAAATTGATTAATGATAATTTATTGAGGCATTTTAATATCCCTCCAATTTAACTATTTGAATAATTTTCATTAATTGTAATTATTGAATTACTATGTTGAGAAAAACTCTAGTGAACATTTGATCATCATAAACATTTGATTATGGGAAATATTTATGTAAATATTATTTTTATTTTATTTTAAAATTGCTTGATACAAATTGATGAGAGAACACATCTATAACAAGACATATTCTTTATTCCATGGGAAAGGTGAAAAGAGGATAAAAACTACTAAGATTAACAAACTAGGAAGAGGTTAGGCCAAGACTCCTAAGATTTAGGGACAATGCTAACTTTAAAAAGAAACACCTAGGAAATCCATTATCTTCGATGTGAGACAAGAGGAAAGAAAATTATAGTGTAGGAATGATGTTGTTGAGTACTTGTGTAGGGTTTGGATCTTGATGGTTTTGAGAAAGAATCAAGTTATGGAAATTACTAGTAAAGGGTTATTGACATTTTCAGCTTCCTATGGAATAAATAATTTGGATTGGGGGTGATAAGAGAAAGTAATCCGTGGCTTCTCTGGTCTATGGCTAGGATGATATAGACTCTATCCTTAGTTTGTCCCTAGTATTCTTTTGGTTTAGATATATTTATCTAAATTTTATTCCTTAAAATTGTTATTTGTGATATTCACATTCATGGTTAATTTAAGATAATTCTTTCATGTTTTTGAATACTATCTTGAGTTGAATGTTGCGGAATGAAAAAGGTCTCTTTATTATTTTTTATTAATTTTTAATTTGTTCTTAGTAGTATTCTAGTTTGAAATATTACTGCTACTGAAATAAAATGCATCTAGAAATAACAATATCCATAAAAAATAATAGCTAGACATTTTTTGTGAGTAATTGTAACATAGATTTAAGATTTTATGTTCCATATCTTGTTTGCAAATAGAATATAAATAAATAAACAAAAAATAAAACATTAGAGTAAGGTATAGAAACCATAATGGTATTGTTGTTATTCTTTATAAAGAAATAAATCTGACATAAGTGGAAGATACATAGAGTATAGACACCCTCTTTGAATATTTACTTCTGTAGAATAAATGGTTACATTTATATGAAACTAGTTGGCAGTAGGCCAAAGTGGAAAAGAAAGCATGCACAAAGAAGAGGGACAGTTGGAAGAGAAATTGTGGGAAAGAAAGTGTGCAAGAGGAAAGCGACAACTAGCAAGAAGCACAGCACGCACGCATGCAAGAAGGAGGTGACAGTTGGAAGGAAGAAACAAATGCATGTAGATAAGGAAGACCTAACGACAGTAGGGTTAGGGTTTTTGTAAGGTTTTTGTGTAAATGGTTGAAGAGGTCGATAGATATAAATATAGATACGAAGGTATCATAGAAGAGTTCAGAAAGGTTTATTGAGGTTGAGCTTTACTACTATGTAGAATTGATATTATTTCTATGTAATGTTTTTTATTGGATGTACTACTTTTGTAAATCAAGTGAGCTAAGCAGAATGGAAAAAGTAGATCTCGAGGATTAGATCGCAGTCCGAGGAGACTGGTGCGATCTAGTTCACCTCAAAGAGATCTTACCCATCTGAGGAGAGTTGTAAGTGCAAGGCACGAGAATTGCAGAACCGCCATAATAAGAGAGCCAAGAGCCAAATCATTGTGGACATATCCTAGGAGGGGGTGAACCACGGTAATGCTTGTGTAATGTGAGGAATGCATGCATATATTTTTCATATGTTTAGTAGTTAAATGCTTTATGCAATGAATGAATGAGTTTTTATATTGCTTGGGTAATTACTGTGAGAATATAATGTAAAGATACCATGGAGGTTAAAATATAAAAGAGGATAACAGTAGTCTGTAATACAAATCATAATTAATTGTTCAGAATACATATCCCATATATCACGATCAATCCTTGGCTGTAAACACCTGAGTCTTACAGCCACCCATTTAAAGCTATCTCGGGTGAGATTACGCAGTGCACTCTGTGTACTGTGTTGCCTTCTAGTTTACTAGAAGGGCTGATAGTTTTAGGCCTTGTTGGTACCCTTAAAGATATGAACCCTGGGTCTACGGCATAGGTAGGAGAGAGAAGTCGTCCAACAGAACCAACAAATGCTTTCGTTGTCATTGTAAGAGGAATAAGAGAGGACTGAGTAGATGAGATAGAATGCATGAGAAAAGAATGAGTGAAACCAGAAGACCGCTCACCCACTAGAATGGAATTTTGAGACCATGGAACCCTATGAAGGAAGAAATTGAAGGCTGGTTGAGAACTAAAGAACTAGAGTTTTCCAAGAAGGATAATAGAAACGCTAGCCTCACACCTCGCAAATATCTAGATAAATACATGTTTACACATTTACACGAAGTCTTTTTCTGTGATTTTCCCCACCTACTGCAGGAGTGGATGCTAAGGTTGAAGGATAACCACACGACGAACTGGATCCGATAGCTAGATTGGACCCCAATATAGATTGAGCAGTTACAACAGGTGAACAAAAAATTCACGCATGCAGTTGACTTTTGGGTTGATATTATTGTGGCAGGCTTCATCACGGAGTTTGCAGTTGACATGATGAAGTCATACCATGCAACAGAGCAGGAATTTCTATGCGGACCTCATGGAAGGTACATTCGATCATTGTATACTTCTATTAAAATATTGCTATATAACAAAGGTGTAATGAAAATGGAAACAAACACTTAGACTTCCCTGCATGCATGGAGGAAGGGGGGAAGCACTGACAGAGGAAGGATAAATGGTCGACGGTGAGGAGAAAGGCATGAAAGAGGAGGAATTCTTGGACCCAATCTTGATGGATGATGACTAGCTTAAGTGGATCTTGGCATCACTAGGAACAATGCATAGCGAAGTACCCTACCAATATAAGGTAAATACCAAGAAAATAGTTGTAGTCATGATGGATGGCTTGTCAAGCGATGAAGAAGAGGTAGAGGATCTTCGAGCTGTGGAGCGGATTGAAGAAATCATATGCGTAACCTATGAAAGGAAAACAAGAGGCCCAAGAACAGGAGGAGAAGATAGCCATCCTTTCCATATTAATGTTAGTGTGGAACCCATAAACCCATGTGCGACTAACACACCAAAGAGAACACCACCATTTAGAAAACCAAAGTTCGGAGAAAGTCTGGTAGCAAGAAGTACGTCTCCCACAGGAGCAACAACTGGAGGAGCCAGTTTAGGAAGTACTAGTTAAGTATCTACACCGTGCAATAGAGGTAGCAATTTAGTCTTTAGAATGGAAAGACATGACCCCATGATCATATTACCATAATTTTGAGGAGAATCAACAGAAAACCCTATGAAGAATTTGTTTATTTGTGGAAAGAGCTAGGAGGCAAAACAAATCAATGATGAAGATACCAAACTTACGCAGCTAGCGATCACACTGAGAGACCGCGCATAAGACTAGTACATGAGTCTAGACACGAATAGTGCCCCTAGGATGACGAGGAAACTGGTAGACATTAAGAATCTACTAATTAATGAGTTCCAGAAGCTGAGCTTAGAGGATCAGTACATGAACGAAATGATCAAGATCAAACAGAAACTAGGAGAGTTTTTATGGGAGATTGACCAGAGATTCAAGCGACTGAAGGGGAAGTTAAAATACTTTATGACCAAGATGCAGCATCAACACCTATTTTTCAACTCACTACTCCCACACCTAAAATATCCCTTACAATAGCAGAAGTTTCACACGCAAGCCAAGGATCTATAGGTAGCCTTGCAGCTAGAAGAGAACCAGTGCCAGCAGACGGACCCATCTATTCAAGAAATGAAGGAGGATTCAAAGAACCTAACATTTCATTTGAATCAGAACAAGAACAAGGAAAAAAAAGAAGTTGTTTGTTGCACCACATGTAGGACGGAAGGAAACCACAAGAACAAATGTCCAACATTCGCGTAGTATATGGAAACAGGCATGCCAAACCCACTACCACAAGGAGGATTATGGTGCAAAATATGAAATAAACCGGGTCACGAACCTTATCACTACATGATGATGTAGAAGTACTAGATAGTTCCAAATAATTCTTATTTTACCTTTTGTAAGTCAGTAGGCCATGATGACAAAGATTGCAGAACTATGGAGCTGATGCGGGAAAGAAAATCAGATGCATACAGAGTACAAGCTGAAATAATGACTGGGCAAGAAGTGCCACAGTTCAATCAAGCCCCAGCTCCATACAACACTGCGCAGCACTAGTACAACATTGTGCAACAACCATACAACAACGCACAGCCACAGTACAACCCCGTGTAACCCCAGTATAATACCATGCAGTATAATTAGGCACCACCATATAATGCATTGAGAGGGGACCGAGCAAGTTATCGAGGAGGAGGAGGAACTAGAGGAGGCTTCAGACGTGGCAGAGGACTAGTCACATGTCACAACTTTCAACAACTAGAACATTATGAACTGGAATGCCCACTGCCTCCAACAACTTGTATGTATTGTCGCGCGTTGGATCATAAGATAGAGGAATGCCCGACACTATTAGTAAATATCCAAGAAAAAAGGAACCATAACAACTAGAATGTTCAATGGATTTCAGTCGAAGCAAGGGAGGATGGACTAAACATCAACATAGTCACCCATGGAGGAATGAAGACAGGAACCAACATAGTCCGACAAGAACCCACACAAAACCAGTGGGTAAAGAAGAACACTGAACCAAGGAAGCAGTTCAACGTGCCCAAAGAAAAGGAGACTTTTAAGGAAGCCAGACAAGAATTTCAGAAGAGGGACACAACGTTGACTTCCACTATGCAACCAGCCCATCAAGCCCAAGAATATGAAATGCCGCCATCATTGGATCATACCAAAGGAATGCCACCCGAGGGACAAGTAAGTACTATCAAAGATGTTTTGCAGTCATGCATCAAAATGTTAAGTGATCTTTCATCTGTGAAAATATTGCAAAACATCCTAGAGAAATGTAGCAACAAGATGGAAAAAAATATAGAACCAAAAATTATCAATCATCTAGACACAAGAAGAAGAACAAGTAGGGAATTATCAATCATAGACCGTGCAGTATGGTGGATAGGCATAGAAATCAAAGAACCACCTAGTTTCCACGGACTAAATAATTTGGAAACATTCTTGACACTATATGAAGATGAAGTACTAGAGAACCAGAGGCTACTAGCACTGGATTTAGCACTCAAGACCACACCCGCGAGATGGTAGGGTGCACACAAGGAGACTATCACAAATTGGTACCAATGTAAGTGGTTATTGTGCATAAGGTTTGGCACAAAACAGAAAAACAACAAACAACAAAGATATGAAGGAATAAGGACACCATTGAAAAACTTGGAGGAGTGCAAAAAGATGTGGAAATTGACACCACCAGAGGAATGGCCTCACCACTTTATTCACACTTTAGAAGTCATACTAGTGAACTGGTATACAGATCAAGAACTGTGCAGAGGAACTACAACATGGGGGACGTTGCAATAGAACTTTACCATCACTTTCTCATTTGAGCATGAGAACCCCAACATAGATGTAGCCCTGAAATGGATCAAAGGAGTCATATTCATTGAAGAACCAAAAATAGAAATTATTACCGAAGAGCAGCAGTGAAATAAGAAGACAGTCAAGGAACTACTGTCATGTTACCAGGTACAAGAGGAAGCGCCAGACGAAGATGATCCCCACGACATTCATATTGAAGAAGTAGAAGATGAAAGAGATGTGAAGGGACCACCCATAGAATCCAAAGTTATTTCCACACCAATAAAGGTAAATAAAGTTAACATCAGAACAGCGGAACATCCCAAAATGGCCAACATTGGAGACAACTAGGATGAGCCAATAGTAGAAAGCATTACCGAGTTGTTGCGTGAATACAGGGACTTATTTCCTATAACATTTACATAGATGAAGGGTATAGCAGAAGAACTGGAAGATATGAAAATAACTCTCAGACCCAAAGTGAGATTGATTCGACAACAACCATATAGACTGAACCCCATATAAACAGAAAGTTAAAGAGGAGATCCATCGGATGCTTGAAGTTGGCATAATCGAACCAGTCGAGGAATCAAAATGGATAAGCTCGACGATCATACAGGACAAGAAATGATGAAGAGGGATTAGGATATGCTTTGAATTGAGGAAATTGAATGATGCATGCCTACATGACCCATTCCCTACACCGTTCATAGATGAATTGCTAGAGAATGTGGGGGGACACGAAGCTTACTCATTCATTGATGGATTCTCAGGCTACCATCAGATTAAGATAACACAAGAGGATAGATACAAGACCACGTTTGTGATGGAATTGGGATATTACCAATATACAGTCATGCCATTTGGACTGAAAAATGCACTAGCAATATTCTCCAGAGTGGTTATCGCAGCATTTAAAGAATTCATCCATCAGTTTCTCGAAGCATACCTGGACGACTGGACAGTCTATAGTCTATTGAAAAACCATGTGGAAGTCTTACGCTTGATGCTAGAATGATGCATACAGTGTCAAATATCCCTAAACATAAAGAAATGTATATTTGGAACACCGTTTGGGATACTATTGGGTCATATAGTTTGCAAACAAGGGCTATTGGTCGATCCAACAAAGATCGCAATCATCGTTAATTTACCAGCGCCAAAAATAGTCTGTCAGCTACGAGAAACATTAGGACACACAGGATACTATCAGAAATTTATGAACGGATATGCACAGATCACAACACCAATGGAAAAAGTGTTAAGGAAAGATTCAAAGTACCAATGGAACGATGAGTGTCAACACGATGTGGATACCCTAAAGGAAAAGATGGTCACTGGATCGATATTAGTATTTCCATACTGCGGAAAGACATTCCATGTGCATGTAGATGCATCAACGATAGCACTTGGAGCTATCTTAGCGTAGCCAGGAGCAAGAGACTTGGATCACCTGATAACATTCACAAGTAGAAAACTATCTAATTCAGAACAGAACTATAACACAATGGAAAGAGAAGGCCTAGCTATGGTTTACGCACTTCATAAGTTTAAACACTACCTATTGGGAAAACATTTTAAGATGTTTACAGATCACTCAGCCCTAAAATACCTAGGCAACAAGCTAGTGTTGGGGGGGGATAATCTGTCGGTGGTTATTGTTATTTTAGTAATTTGACTTCTAAGTAATTGTCAAACCAGGAAAACTAAATGCAGGACCTGACCACCTATCACGGGTCACAAATGGAGAAGAACCCATGAGCTTGGAAGACAACTTTCTAGATTCATAGTTATTCTCAGTACATATTGTTGATGACCACTACACAGAGATCATCCAGTACTTGAGCATAGGTATCGTGCTGCAAGATTATATAACTGAACAGAAGAAGAACCTAGTAGTTCATGCAACTGACTATCAACTAATTGCAGGATATCTATATAAAATGGGCGCAGATAGCATTTTACGAAGGTACATGTTAGAGAATGAATGAATGATAATTTTAGTAGAATCCCATGAAGGATTGGAAAGAGGACACTATGTAGGAAAAGCTATCGCACAGACGGTACTCTGTGCGATATTATGGTGGCCAATGATTCATAGAGACTCGAAAGAGTACTATCAGGGATGTGATGTCTGTCAAAGGGTAGGCAAACCCAATATAAGGGACAATATGTCGTTATGAACGCAAGTGACATTAGAGGAATTTGATAAATGGGCAATAGACTTTGTGGGGCCTATTAACCCACCAACCAAAAGAACAGGGGAAAGATACATCATCACCACGATGGAATACCTAACAAGATGGGGAGAAGTTGCACCAGTAAAATACTGCAGCACAAAGACTACTACACACTTCTTATTCGAACAAGTAATAACTAGGTTTGGGTGCCCAAGAGTTTTGATGAGAGACCAAGGCACACATTTAATAAATAGCACCATCCATGTGATGCTCAACGAATTTGAAGTTCACCACTAGAGAAGCACACTCAATCACCCACAAGCAAATGACACAGTAGAAGCCTTCAACAAAATTCTAGAGAATGCATTGACAAAGATATGTAACGTCAACAGAGACGACTGGGACCTCAAAGTGCCAGCAGTATTATGGGCATATAGGATGACATGTAAGAATTTGATCACAGTGCACACACTATTCAGACTCATCTATGACCAAGAAGCGATAGTGCCATTAGAATTTTTAGTACCCAGTTTACATGTAGCCTCTATCACACAAATGACACAATGTGGTGCAATACAGGAAAGACTGAACCAGTTGTTAGCAATGGAGGTAGATTGAATCCTGGCAGGATTCCATCAACAAGTGCAGAAGGCCAGAGACAAAGCATGGCATGGTCGACACATTAAGAAGAATACTTTGACGGAAGGAGATCTAGTATTGCTCTATGATATAAAATTGTTTCAGCACCCAGGAAAGCTAAGAATGCATTGGTTAGGACCATATGACGTCAAATCTGTAACAAACGATGGAGCTGTACAATTAAGATATTTAGCGGGCATAGACCTTAGAGGAATGATCAATGAGAGCCGACTAAAGTTGTACAAGGACAGTTGACCACCCACTGCATAGTAAAAAAAAAAGAAAAAAGTCGAAAAGCCGCGAAAAATCCACAAGACGCTCAAAACACGAATGCAGTAAAGGTAAGAGCAACGGTTACATGCCTAAGATAAACGAGCAGGAAATAGAACGTTAGAAAAAGCAGGATGATAGGATAGCACTAAGCAAAATTGAGGTAGGACAAGGACTGATGGAACGTCAAATTAAACACACCAATTGGAAATGGTAAGAGAAGCATAATGGAAAGTACAAAACTATCACAAATTCATTGAACCCACAGTTATGGTGCATTAATAGCATCATGGAGGAATCATCCTCAATAATATTCATGACAAGCCCATACAACATGAGAGCACATAAGGAACTTGTCTATTCATGAAAGGAGATAAGAGAGAGAGCAACAACAGCTCAAACGAATAGAGCAAGACCACAATCCTCTAAAGTCAACAGACATTCGACACTCACAACTATGGCACTACTGAAGTCTGTCGAACCAGGATAGACCACCAAACTGACAAGAGTTCAGACTAGCTCACGAGGACCGTTGGAAGAAAGCAAAGAACAACAACCGAAGATCATTGATATCTATGAGATCCCTTCCCCAGAAATACCACCAGTGAACTCTACACCGATACTGGAGGAGATTCAGCAGCCACAACCAAAGGAACTGAAAGAGGACACACAAGCAGAGGCATAGGAACCTTAGAACGAGGAAGCAGAACGCCTACAGGAAGTGCAGCCAGAAAGCAGTGAACCAGTTGCAGAAGGTAATGACACAACATAGAATCAAGGATCAGAAGGGAAACCAGACAAGTTGTAGGTACCCAGCCTCGATCAGCCAATAAGAGAGACCACGGGAACTACCTCGGCTTAGCTAGAATGGCTTATAGGGAAGAAACCAGTAATTTTTGGAACTTTTTACCAACCACCACAGCAGGAAGACATAGTTCTGATACCGATATCACCTCGCAAAAAATTGACAGCAGAAATTGTGCTACCACGCACACCAGAGGGAGTACAGGTAGAGCCATAGCTACTGGGTCACATTGGAAAACTCAAGTATTCGGACCATGACGTCTCAGATGACACCAAGTACCTAGAACTTACACCAAGGGTTTTTATGAAGAACATAGTGGTCAACCAACTTGGAGAAACAATTAGCCAACCACATAAGTGGGTAGTTGGATTGGACCAAACCAACATTTTAGGCTTGTTGAAACTTCTTCACTTTGTCATAGACCAGTATGTGATAGCATGCGTTAAGAAGTTGCTAGCAGTTATGCATGCAGGGGATATATGGCTGGATAGACTCGTCCCCAAAACAGTTGAGCTTATTGTGTAGATAACAGGACTACCCAACCAGGGTATGGATCTCGCACTGATTATGGACGATAAATCCAAGGAAAAAGTGTTAGCAGAGGAAATGAAGAAGAAATATGGTACCTACAGGAGAACACGAGGCATTATAATCAAACAGATCAACAATGTAGTAGCACAATTGGGTGCAAAGATATTAGCCTGTAAGTTGTTATAAAAATGTCTCAAAGATGAAGTACCGATAGGAGTCATCGCAGTTGCATCTTAGTGAGCAGAAGGCACCTTCGTGAGTTGGGTGAGTTATTTGTTAAACATGTTCCAAGTGGAATACAAGGATGTGTAGGAACTCGGAATAGAATTCCATTACCCATGGATCCTCACCCTCATAGCCTTCATGGGATGGCGGGAACCAAAGTATGTAGTTTTTGCTTCTAGACGATAGCCAGCGGGAGCGAGATATCTAGTACTGAGATCTAAGCCACAGGCTAGATAGAAGAGGGACAATGGAATCATCTTTAAAGCATACCTATGGGACATGCAGGAAGCTATTATTCGGTCATGGAGAAAAACACCAGAACCTATCGCGTGATATGGGAACATCGCTAACTTTTAGGCTACACGTCAATCCTTGTGGATACAACCAAGGAAAGATCCATATAAACAATGGCTATTGATGCGCTACTGTAACATATAAGGTGAGATAGACATGGTCATAGGAGAATTTCCTAATGAATGGAAGATCTCATCCATTCCCCAGGAAGTACAGGAAGGACCCGCAGAAGGAGAAGCAGTGCAAAAGGAAACACAGCTTCCGCAAATCCCAGTGCCCAAGAAACCAAGGACGAGCCAAAACAAACTGACTTAGGAAAATGAAGAGTCAAAGCAGATAGGAACCCAGAAGGGGCAGAAAGAGACCAACGAACAACCAAAGAAATCTAAGGGAGCACAGGAGACCGCCCCAAACCCCATCACATAGGAGCCAGGGGGAACTAAGAGACCGATTGTACAGGTCGCAGGCACACACAAGAAATCAAAGGCACAACAAACGTCACTAGACTATACAATCACGGAGGACGATTGAGAAATGATCACCAGAATGGTCCAAGGTTGTCTAGCAGAAGACTTCGACCATGCAACACATCACAAGGATAATCTGTAAAAAGAGCTGGCGGAAATAGGGCAGCTCCTCCGGACACTCGGAGAGGCCCAGAGAGAAAGTAGCAGTAGAGGCATAGATCCATTGACAACAAAAACCAATGAAAGAATGGAAGTCAAAGAAAGAGACCCAGCCCTCCCAATGCTACACACAAATGTAATGGTCCACATAAAATTGAGCATGCTAAGAATGGATAAAATAGTGGGACGGACACCACTGAAGGATTTGGACCACATCTAATTGGTCTTGGTATAGATGCCATCAAGGGAACTGCACAAATTTCAGGTTAGTGTCAACCACGAAATGCAGTCTCGAGCACATAAAAACTTAGTCGAGCTACAGAAAGCAACAAATCAACGGGAAGCACTGGAAAAAGAGTATAAGAAGGACAAATCTGAAACTCAGAAGGAGATGGAACACAGGAACAAATTGGAATGCAGAGTGGGAGAATTTTTTTGGAAAATTTCAAACAATACGCAAGGAAACGAACTCCCATCCATAGAAAAGATCGACCAAATTGCACAGGCAATTGCTCTATACCAAAAGGAGATCAGGGACCTCTGAGAACAACTAACACCAAAAAATATACCAACAATAAAGGAGCAAAGGAGGTAGGTAGAAACAATGCAAATATAAGAGATGGAGAAGCAGGTTAACATGACAGTTGACTTGCTCGACCAAGTAGCGCAACTTTGGACAAGACTGGAGGAGTATCCATAGGTTCAACGCTGGGACAAGGAAGAGGAAAGGATCAATGCAGTGATCCAGGAACTCAAATAGAGGAAAAATATTATACCAATCCCAAAATGCATCAAGTCGATGCACGAGTTGAAGAAGATGCAGGCAGAACTTATCACTACACAAACAAAGAAATAGGAACGTCAGGCTCAAATAGAACCACTACAGGAATGGGTAGCATAAGTACTCGCATAGGCGGAATCAAATATAACATAGATGGCACAGACATAGGAAAAATGTGTAGGACTACTGAGCAACGAGGTGGAAGTTCTGGTAATGGATACCATTAAGGAGAAGATCGTGCAGGCGCTGACAAAAGTAGCAGAGCTGAGGGAAAAATTCCAGATGATCATCGAAGAGATCGAGGCAGCTCAAAAAGATTAGGTGACTCGGGACAAGTCACATGTCAGTGTTGGGGGCCTGTTGGCAGTAGGCTGATGTGGGAAAGAAAGCGTGCACAAATAAATAGGATATTTGGAAGAGTAATCATGGGAAAGAAAGCGTGCAGGAGGAAAGTGAAAACTGGAAAGAAGCACAACATGCGCGCATGCAAGAAGGAGGTGATAGCTGGAAAGAAGCAAGAAATGCATGCAGAGAAGGAAGACCTAACGACAGTAGGGTTAGGGTTTTTTTAAGGTTTTTGTGTAAATGGCTGAAGAGCCCAATAGATATAAAGATAGATACGAAGGTATCATAGAAGAGTTCAGAAAGGTTCACTGAGGTTGATCTTTACTACTGTGTAGAGTTGAGATTATTTCTATGTAATTTTTTTGATTGAATGTACTATTTTGTAAAGAAAGTGAGCTAAGGGGAAGAGAAAAGGTAGATATTGAGGATTAGATCACAGGCCGAGGATCCTGGTGCAATCTAGATCACCTCATAGACATCTTACCCATCTGAGAAGAGTTGTAAGTGTGAGGCGCGAGAATTGCAGAACCGCCATAACAAGAGAGCCAAGAGCCAAATCTTTGTGGATGTAGCCCAGGAGGGGGTGAACCACCGCAATACCTATGTAATGTGATGAATGCATGCATATCTTTGTCATATTTTTAGTATTTAAATGTTGTACGCTATGAATGAATGAGTTATTATATTGCTTGGGTAATTTTTGTGGGAATATAACGTAAAGATACCACGGAGGTTAAAATATAAAAGAGGATAATAGTAGTCCATAATACAAATCATAATTAATGGTTCGAAATACGTATCCCCTATCTCATGCTCAATCCTAGGCTGTAAACACCTGATTCTTACAACCACCCATTTAAAGCTATCTGGGGTGAGACTGTGCAGTCTGCTCTATGTACTATGTACAAGAAGATGGGACTCGAACCAGTCGAGCATTTGCAAGATCGAACATGCCAATCCTGACAACAACCCATGGGGGAAGAGAAGAAATATGATAGAGGAGGAGATCCTTTTAAAATGTTTCTCAAGGAATCCCTTGCGTGACAAAGGAAGGAAATGATGAACAACTTTACACAAATCGTTCAGTGGATGCCCACAAGAGATGCATATTCATAAAGCAGTCATGCAACCCCCTTCAAGGTACAAGTAAATTTTGATATTCCATTATTGGAAGGACCAATACATGCAAATGTTGTAGATAAATAGATGAATCTGCTGGTGGGGTATTTTTCGGTCCACAATTTTTTCGACAGGGAAAATATTACATTTTCACTCCTCAATGTCATCCCCCATGTTAAGGACTGGTGGGATACTTACTCTAATAAAAGGGTCATAGAGGAATCTACAATATTTTTGGTCACCCCCACATGGGATTCCTTCAAGGATTCCATTAAAGAAAAGTACTACCCTATTGGAATCTAGGAGGACCAATACACAAGATGGACCACGTTGTGTCAGGAAAGGGACTAGACAATACCATATTTCACCAATATTTTCCATACCCTATGCACCAAAAAGGGTATCAAAGACTATGAATGACATATGGTTCTCAAATACCACGGTTGTATGCATAGATACATTCAAACAAAAATGGAGTTTATGGACATCACATCATTAGGTGTGGCTTATAGATATGTTGTCAAGATCAAGCAGAAATTTAAGCAGAAGAGGCAAGAGTTTGGAGATGCAAACTCCTCACAACTGAAGCAGGGAAAAGGCAACCCCAACCCACAAAACAAGGTTCAGATAAAATATGTTCTCTCTTAGGACAACTAGTCCAAGCCACAACCCAATAAGGGTAATGAGAATATGAATAAGGACACAGGAAAATGGTGTGAATACCATAAAATCCCTAGGCACAACAGTGAAGAATTGTTAGACAACTGAGAGGGGGGGGTGAATCAGTTTTTTCCGTGCTTAAACAATTATGGTTCTTTTAAACTCTTTGTAGAGACACTGAATGATGATCACAATAATGTAGGGAAATAAAAAATTGAACTTTCAGCATCATTCACATATACGAGAAACACAGAGACAGATATTTCCCGAGGAAACCCATGTAGGGTAATAACCTCTTT
>JASDQU010245091.1:205534-218798 GCA_032191745.1 Picea mariana
TCCTCCCTAGCTCCTCCCAACCACCCTGAAATATAAATATTTTCTACTAAAACTTATTACAGTGATATGATGTTCAACAATGGCTTACCAGACTCATCACTGTTCTGCTGCATTTCGTTTCTCTCTCTGCTTCATTGCCTTTCTGCACACACCACTTGCGCTATCTGTTCTTCCACTTTTTATGCTTTGTGCGCCATGTCCATTCACTGCACGGTTCCTCTTCTGTGCTCTTCAACTACTGCACTCTCCTCCTCTTAACACATGAATCACCTTCACCAACAACATTCACAACAACAGCAACAACCCCCTTCTCTTCTTTGTACTGTGTATTTATAGCTTCTGTGCACCTTGTGCATGCAATGTTCGCAATGCCTCTGCATGCTGACTTCGTGCCATTATCCTCCACCTCTCGAGTGTTTTGTCTGATCATCATCATGACTCTTGAACTTCTCTGGCAGTTGAGACTCTTTGTCTTCTTTGTGACAGTTGAGCTCACCTTATCTATTTTAGTTATAGTCTTCCACGCTCATCCATCTGTCAATCCCTTCTAAGAACAGTCTTCCTTAACTTGGATGAATCTTGGAGACTCTTCATCTCCTCTAGCGATCACACAGGTGTCTCTTCGAATTCTCTAGCAGACGCCATCAATGGTTTCTGGTAGTTTCACTGTGTCGTGCATCAGTAGTCCTCCGATCAACACTTGATCTGACGGTTTAGATTACATCGTGATTTCACCTATCACAATATCGGGATTCCTGATGTCAATAATATTTGACATGTCCAACTCTTGATCCCTGATGCCTCTCCATCAATGGTCCATATCAAATCTTGATTCCTGATGTCAATAATCTTTGACATGTCTAACTCTCGATTCCTGAAACTTCGACAAGGTGTCCATCTGCTGACATCATACGTGGATTGACACATGTTGAATACTGCCACGTGTCACTCTGATTTGTGACTTACATGTGCCTGAAATGTTGAATCAGTCTAACACTTGTCATTACCTGGTTGTGCCACGTGTTCCTAGTTGATGTGGTCTGCTGACATGAGTCGGGTCGATGGTCTAGATCACATCTTGATCTGACGGCTCAGATTACGCCAGTATTTTGCATGTCGAGAAATCGGGATTCCTATTGCATTGTTTCTTTGACATTTCCAAAACGCGATCCGTGAAACTCCGATCAACGGTTTAGATGTGATCTTGATTTGACGGCTCAGATTATGCCGAGACTTTTCATATCGAGAAATTGGGATTCCTATTGCATTGTTTCTTTGACATTTCCAAAATGCGATCCTCGAAACTCCGATCAACGGTTCAGATGTGATCTTGATTTGATGGCCCAGATTAAGTCGAGTTTTTGTGAGCCCTCTACTCATTGTACTTTTAAAGATCATGCAGGTTTTCCTCAATCCAACGGTGGTTGGACCCTACGCTTGGATCTGACGCCTCTAACTTCAATTATCCCTATGGTTAAGCTCGTAGTCCACGTGACCTTCTCCTATATGACCATAGCCAAACCTCCTCATCGGGGTTTCGGACTTTCCCATGTCAAAACATGTATGTTCTCAGGATTTGCAATCCCTCGAATCCCGACACGCTCTTTACGCACTAGCTCTCCTGGCTAGGCTCCTGGCCCATATGACTGTTATCCCCGTGACTGCAGTCTTACCACTCGTCGGGGTTTCGATCTTTTCAATGCCGCAATGCATTGGCTCACGAGATTTCTGATATGTGAAACCCCGATGAGTCATCCCTCCTTTTGGGATTTCACCTTGGCTTTTCCCGATGGTAAACCTCATGCAGCTCCTATCCGATCTGATGGCTGATGGGATTTCTGAATGAGATCCAATGGTTGTTGATCTCTGTCTTCCTTCTCCTCTAAGAACTCCTATATCTTGAGCTTTGTTTCTCACGTTCTCCTCGACGTTGTTCCTCCTAAGATTTCACTTCCAAATCCCCAAGGGATTCTTGGACTTCTGTGCCTCTCCAGAGTCTTCACATGAACACTCTGATCCTGCCATCTTCACTGTTGTACTTGCCATCAATGGCAAGCATATGCTGCCTATTAGACATTTGCCATCAAGAATATCACTCTAAGAACTCACTGGTGGTCAAGATGAAAGCTTTCGATTCAAAGGTAGATTTTGAATCTGAATCAAATCCATAAAGTGGGAAGTGTATCATGGATGCCAAATCCAGTGCCACTTTCTCTACCACCAAAGTCCAACCATACGAACCAAAAGAACCAGAGGAAGAGGAATTCCTCTTTCACTCATATATGTGGGTAAAGAGAACTCTATTGCATTTCATTTTCAATAGCGGCAGTCATGACAACCTAATTTCAACAGAGTTTTTCAAGAGGCTAGACCTACCGAACACCCCACCCACATACCTACACCATCGGTTGGCTTCTCCAAGGATCAGATCTCTGCATCAACCAACCTTGTCATCCTCCCTACAATATCAAGCCCTTCAAAGATGAGGTATTATTTGATATCGCTCCCCTTGAAGTTTGTGATGTTCTTTTAGGCTAGAAATATTTTTGGAAGCAACATTTTGTGTACAATTCTAGACCCCACAATGTTATTATTACTTTAGGTAGACAATTGTACAGGATTCCAGAGGTAACACCGCCTACCGCTATTTCTTTAATATCCACTAAGCAATGCATTAAGGTCATTTCATAGATAAATAAGTTTGTCTTCTTTGTGATCCATGCTCACATTAAGTAGAAGGTCACTACCACATCCGTCATCTCTACACAAAGCCTCTCTTTGCAGCAGAAAAAATTGGATGGGATCATGGAAGAGTACAGAGACATCTTCTCCTAACCCACCGGGGTACCGATGCACTTCCAAGTCAAGCATACAACTGATCTAACCCTTGGTTCCTTGTTGCCTAATGGACCCATATATCATCCCTCACTAATGGAAAATGGTGAAATCAAGTGCCAAATCCAAGAGTTGCTTCAAAAGGGGCACATCTAACCCAACACTTCCCCTTGCGGAAGCCCAATTGTGCTGGTGCAGAAGAAAGATAGGACCTGGCGGATTTGTATTGATTATGTTATAACCCTATATTTCATAGGATCACCTGGTGATTAGATTTTTTTTCCTTTAGTCATATTGTAAATAATATTTTATTCTGCAAATTATTTACAAAAAGAAAAATGTAAAGAAAAAATAAAAAAGAAGAAAAAATAAAGAAGAAAAAGAAAAAGAAAAAGAAAGAAAAAAGAATAAAAATATAAAAATGAAAAGAGGGCATAAAAGTAAAAATAAAAAAAGAGAAAATATAAAACCCCATGAAAATAAACCTGGTTTGATTCATATTTGTTACACATCAAAATTATTCACTTCAATAGTGTTGCAAGTGTCGTCATTACAAGTGTTGTAAGTGTCACATTTTGTCTACAAGTGTCGCATATTGACCACAAGTGTCACAAGTGTCACAAACATCATACTTCCATGTTGCCTATGTCGTGCCTCTAACAACATCATAAGGACACTTAAGACACCTCAAAGACTAGTTTTTAAGAAGAGAAATAAATTGACAAGGAGTACAATTCTTTTGCCACTGGAAAAACCACTCAAAATGGATTTTGGAGGGCAGCGCTCCCCTACCCACTGTCAGGGAGTGCAAGTGCTCCTTGGGCCTCTTTGGGGGAGTTCTCAAATGCCTTGTGTGCCCTTTTGGGGGAGAGCTACCTTTTCTGAGCGGATTTTTGGTTTTTTGAGCTAAAACAGGGAAGAATCCCCTCAATTTCTGAAGGTGTTTGGATTCGAATAGAAGGTCAAGGGATGATCTTAGGGAAGATCCACAATTGAAGGAGAAGAATCCTCAACTTATCCCAAATATCTCTCAAGTGGTTGGGCCTCTCCAAGGTTATATAAGGAGGTCTCCTAATGGTAGAAGGATATATGGAGATTGAGAATTACACCAAACTTATGATCCCATAAATGAGATGTCATCAAAGAAATCAGTGTAGATTACTTGAGCAAAGGGGTTGGGTAAGGATAACTGGAAGAAGCTGCTACACCTTCATCAAAGGATTGTAACTACTTTTACTTGTTCTCATCAATATATCAATGCTTGGCTTGTTTCTTTCAAACTTATGTGTGTTCCGCATGAGTTTTTCTTCAGTAGATAGATATATATTTGAGCTAATCTCAGTAGAATAGGAAGTCCATTGTATCTTTGTTTGTTCTACAGGACCTATCAGGGAGATCAGGCTTGAAGCTTAGCTTGGACTTTGCAAGGACAAATGTCGTTAATAAGGTACACATCTTTCTTCTTCTCCTTCGTATGTTAGCTTGATTAGATCTAAAAGGATGTCAGTTTCCATGTTAAGCACTTTTCTGTCTTGGCCTTAGGAGTCTAGAGACCAAGAGGGAATCATCTTGTCTGCAGGAGGATTCACCTGTAACAATATTGTATAACCATGATCAAACCTTTTAAATTTATGTTGATATGCTAGTGAATAAATTTGCTCAAATAGTCTAATCTTGGCTAAATTAGTTAGGTTAGTGAATAAATTAATACAACATTCTAAGATGGATTAATGTGTTAGTTAATTAGGCTAGGAGTTAGGTTAGTATTGTTAATTTCAATAAAAAATTGTAGAAGGATTGTTAAAATACCTTTTGTTTGAGTTAATCCGATGTTTTTTACCTTAGGGAATGATACCTTGGTGAAAAAATATGAAAGGGTAAGCTTAGCGCTACCCACAACATGATTTTATCCTAATTTCTAGTGGGGAAATAATCTTTTGTTGTTATATGACTAAAGGGTTCACAACTTCCAGCGGTGGATCAAGCAGTACTCAGATCGACGACCGACAGTTTTTTCCGGACCCCCCAACCTTTTTTCCTTAAACGGTGCGGAGGGGGGTCCAGGAAAGCAGTTTTCTTAGTGTGGGACCTGCATAACATGTCAACCTCACATATTTTCAGAACCCACTCCCCTCCTCTCAATTCCACTTACCACCTACCCCCCCTCCAGAATCATGCCTAACCGCTTACCCAATACCACTCACTTCACTCTACCACCATACCCCACTAACTCGTGTCACACATCACACCCCTCATACCCGTTGGTGAATCAATTCCATCCCTCGTGACCATTATTCGTCCAATCATCACCCTGCTCCATAACGAACACTTTCGTGCACCGTTTAACCCTTTTTCTTAACCATTTCCATATTGTTTGTAGATACAGACACTGTTGACACCACGTTGAATCCAATTTTCAAGATAACTGCCACCAAGATACACTGTTGACAAGCACCATTAATCCGATTAACTACAATCATCCATTTTTTTCCCATGGATCTTTATTATCCATGGATCCCAAAACTAAATCCATTGAAACTGTTGAAAATCATTTTCTTCCCCCTCCCATCGACCTGGATCATGTTCCCCTCGTAGAAAAAGACTATAGAATCGTAGATCCAAAGTGTGAATTCAATTTTTTTGAATGACACTTCTGGATAAAAGACATTTTCTTAGATCAAAGTGATGAAATCAGACTCTGGGAGTCAAATTTTCCCTTATACATGTTTCCCCGGACCTTTCATTTCCAAGAATTTTCCCGTAAGTGCCAAGCTCATTATCTTACTGGCTAAAGGGCCATCGTATCCTTTTCTAGTGAAACCTTGTTCAACATTACCCTTGAATCGATAAACCAGATGTTACATATCCCCAGAATTGACTCTGTCAGCCCGATCTCCATCGAAATCCTAAATTATCTTTATCAGGAACTCTCCTTCCCCCAAAGAGCTCAAATCTTCGAAATATTTCTACCAGAAGTTGCCTAGTTGCCTAAGAAAAACCCTCCCTATCAGTCTTCCATTTTCTCTGTTAGGAAAAATAAAATTATTTCCACCCT
This sequence comes from Picea mariana, assembly GCA_032191745.1. Taxonomy (NCBI): domain Eukaryota; kingdom Viridiplantae; phylum Streptophyta; class Pinopsida; order Pinales; family Pinaceae; genus Picea; species Picea mariana. The sequence goes on from JASDQU010245091.1 coordinate 211,425, forward strand.
CTGCTACCTACTAGGATATTTTTCTGATGAATGGGTAGATGAACCTATCTTAGGTTTTCTTTCCATTTTCTCCACACAAGAGAAAGCTACAATCCAGTTTTATTTTAGTCAGTTTCTGGCTGACAACATACATGAGAAATTTTTCAAATTCTCAACAGAAGGAATGTTCGAGTCTTCCTCAGTGCTAGTGTACTTGTTCCTTTTCTTTCAGTCAAACAGATTCTCATGTGCTCTCCATAAATTGGATCATGAAGGAAATCCTCAATCAATGACACCATGGACCTCACTAGTGAGGAAAAATTCCATTGAGTTCATTTTTAGAGATTTCATTGATCAGTTTTATCAGTGAGTGGTGTGCATGCTCAACAACAAAATAGAACCAATAATTAGTAAAGAAGTCCAGAGAATTATTCACCTCTCTGAATTGGCCAAAATAGGGGATTGGTATCTTTATTAGAACCATACTGAGATCATAGTATATGGATGTGAATTGCCACCATACAGACTTCCAAAATATCTCCCTATCAGGATATTTTCATTGGAATATATCAGGCAGGTGATAAACTCTGATGACATCCATTTTGTATCAGTTAAGAAGAAACAACAAATAAGAATCAAAAGCCAAATTGGTCCTTTCATATGCAACAACACAGTTGCAGGAGAAGAGGCTGGCAAGCTTCTCAAAGATATGAACTTCAGTATGAGCTTCACATGGAATTATGACCCATTTCGTATTATATCAGAACTCATATTCAAACAGAAGAACACTCCTTATGCTCATGTACAGAAGCCTTAAGTAAAAAAGTACATGAATCAAATAGATTGGTAAGAAAATACATTGTTGGAAACAAAAGAATAGCCTTACCCTGTCACTACTTCACATAGCATCACTCCTCAAGTAAAAACAGAAAAGAGAGCAAGGAAATAGGTTTCACCTTCAGTCACAGAGGTTCCATCTGAATATTTTCAAGTTTACAGGATGAGGGCTAAAACTAGCCACACAACATACATGCTTAAAGAAGGAGAAACACAGTCCACCATAGTCATGGAGGGACCACATTCCTCAACATTCTTAGGCAGTCAGTACATAGTGTGCACATATTCATCCAAAAATCAAACAAACACTACTCTGTCAGTTGATTCCTCTCATGAGCCAACAGGGTCAACTATATTTGACAAATACAAACAAATCAAGCAGAGGAATGAAATCCTGAATAGTAGTACATATGCCCAATTTTGGAAGAAGACCTCTACTACCCAGCAGAGACTATTGTCATCATTTGACACAGAGAAGGGAAGAATGCAAATGGAATTCCTACAAAAACAAGTACCTCATCCCAAGACAGTTGCTGACTACAAGAAAACGTCTTTTGAGTTTGATGTGAAGGAGGTCCATCTAGTGGACCAAATGGACATGCACAAGAAAATAGGGGAAATGATTTTCTCCACCTTGAAAAACACATCATTGACTATTGCAACTGGAGGAGAAGGCTCGGGTAATGGACATTGGAGTGCAGATATTTTTTAGCAAGATTGAAGTACTTCATAAGAAGGGCCTCCCTGGACTACTAGTAATAAATGACAAACTCATTTCTCTGTCAGATTACAAGCATAAGATCAATACAGTTGCAAAGGATGGTTCCAAATTTGCAGGTATATAGGGAAGTATTACTAGCAAGGATTTCCTAGAAACATTACAGTTGGACCTGAGCATCCATCATGAGATAAAACACATTTTCATCACAAAGCCTACTTTTGCCAAGTATACCGAGATGGAAGAGATATACATAAAGTTACTCAAGGTTTCCATCCCTAGTAAAAAGAGATCGGAAGATTTGTGTTCTTTACTTGAGTAAAAGTAAGGTGGAGTTTCGAGCAACATGAATTAGGCAGTCAAGTCAAAGATTATGAGTCATCAACTATTCCCACAAAATCAACACCAAGGATCTAAATATACCAACAACATTCCTATATTTTGTAATTTGAGATCTAGTTAGCTAGATTTTTTCTCCATAATATCCTGATCATTTAAGATAGGATCAGATGTAAACTATTGTATAAATACTTCTTCCTTCAAATTATTGAAAGTTGATTTTTCACCCAAGGAGCTATTGTGTAATTTTTTTTAAAAGGGATCGACCAGTAATAAAATAGGCCAATTTACAGGATTCTTGTGACAAGTTGTTGGTGATGTTTCTCTTTCTCTGTTAAATTTTTTTCTATTCTCTATGATCATTTATGTATTTCAGATTCTAATCATTAAAAGAAAGTCAATAGAACATAATTTATCTTTCATACTCTGTCTCTGGTCTTTTAATGATCGATATGTTTTTCATTTGATATTAAGGGAATTCTTAAATGCTCCTTTGCTTGGTTGACTTTCTCATCTTTTTTGTCTTATCCATCTCATTTAATCTTAATAGATCCAACATTGTTACTACCTTTCCCTGTGAAGAAACCTCATAAAAATTTTCATCTCATTCTGATCTTTAATACATAACCCATAGCCCAATCGATAACTAATGCATTCTTTCATCCAACCATTATAAACAAACAAATAATTTGACATGTCATAACTAGCCTAACATCTAAAAAAATTAAACAAATCTAAATCATACAGAGAGATCCCTCTCTGAAACTAGAAAGGCTAGATCCTAGTTTCAAAAGTGGTTTTGATAGTTACGTTTGTCAATTTCTTCTACCATTGACAAACTCTGGGAATTACAGAGTGTTAACATAGTGGCAACCATACTGGGGAAGAACAAATTTTCCAACTTTATGAATTGTCTTCCCTAGATAAGAAAACTTTATTTTTGAACAATCTAAGATCTAAAATTTTAAGAGATACATGTTCAGAGGTTGTTAAAATTTGTAAATAATTAGTTCGGTTTCTAAAAGTTTAAGTTCTGGATCCAAAAGTAATTCATAGCAGATATCACCCTAATCTAGAACCTGTAACAATAGTAGATAATCCAGAAAAATTAATCAGAAAAAGAAGCACAACAGAAAGTCAAGGGAGTAGTAGTCCTCTCCCTAGGGCCACTTCTCTTCCAAAGAAGCTTGTCACAATACAAGACATCAATTTTGACCTACCTTTTGAGCATATCCTTTTCAGAACCAAATTCGATAGCTTTGTGGATGAAATAGTCCTAGATCAAACCATCCTCCAACCTATAACCCTTGAAAGACTGTCTCCTAGAATAGATTTTGATCAACAGATCCTTCAATATTTCAAGAAATTATAGGATCTAGCATCAAACCTTGACCAAGCTTTGTATAAAGACAATTTTCAACAGTCTGTTGAGATTTATTCCCTTTCTATCGTTGAAGCTTCTATTAATCCTCAAGTAACTCATTCTATATCTCCCATCCCTACTTCCTCCACTTCATTTGTTACTTCTCTAGCAGTTATACAAGTTACAAACTAGCCTACTATAGTATTTCATGTTAACCAACCTCCTCCACCAATCATAGCAGCGAGATATGCTCCCCTGGTCGTCACTTCTCCCTTACATAACATGACCTAGGACTATCAAACTAGGATTCCTCAGTTTGATGGCACTGGAAGCCTTAATGCACAACAACATGTGGACAAAATGAATGACTTATTCGATTTAAAGGAAGTAGATGAGGAAGATGTCCAATTGATACTCTTTGGACAAAGTTTAACTAGTGAGGTTAAGAAATGGTTTAAAGCCTTACCAGCTACTAACATTGTTGATATTGTTTCCTTTCACTGATCTTTCCTCAATAGATGGGAAGCAAAGAAGAACCCACTACAAATCTTATCTGAATATGAAAACATCAGAAGAAAACAAGGGGAAACTGTACATGACTATTGAACTCATTGTAATAATAACTATAATGCAATTCCTGCTAACATTAATCCTCCTCAAGGCTTGTCTTTGATCAATTTTCCTAGTGTCTTTGATTTTGATATGTCCTACCAATTGAGAGAAAGAAACCCTACAAATTTGGAAGATATGCAAAAGTGTGTTGTGAGTATTGAAGAAAACTTGTTGGCTAGGAGAGCTAGGCAAAGAACATAAAGGAGAGTCACAATCAAGGAAGAACCATCCACTTCCACTGCAGATGCCAAAATAGATTCTTTAGTCAGAACTATGGAAAGAATGATGGAGAGATTAGAAGTCACTGACAGGAACCCAACTAGAGAGAATCAACCTACCCCTCAAATCCAAAATCCCAATTTTAGGAGAAATCCTCCCCAGATCAGACAAAGAGAGCCCATAGAAAAACGAGAACAGAGAGGCCCTAATCAATAGATTAGGCCACCCTTTATGGAAAATTGTATTGATGAGGGGGAATAAACTATTGAGGGACTTGATGACATTCACATAAACCTTATGGAATTTAATGATAATGATTCCATATTTCTTACTCAAGAATAACATGACCTTTTTCTCCTTTCACAGACTAGAGTAGATGAGGAAGAATCAAAACAACAAGCCTTCGAAAATGAAATAATGGAATTTCATAGTCAATACAACTTGATAAGTAAAAAGTCTAATGACAACCCAACCAAGAAATCTTTTGAAATTAAGAAAATCGTGGATACTCTTTCCAAGAAAATTCCTGAAAAAGAAAAATTCAGAGACCCCTACAAAAAGAAAACCTGACTCTATACCAAAGACAAATCAAACTGAGGTTGCCTCCACCAGGCAGCCCAATCCTACTACCCAGAAGAATGTGGTTGACAAATTACATCTTCACAATCAAAACAAAACTCCTACCACATTCAGTATAGAAAGTGAATTGGACAAACTGAAAATAATTATTCCTCTGTCAGAATTGATGAACAAGAATGCTTACAAATCACAAGTGATCAGATCCTTGAACATAGAACCAGGATTAGGTACAAACACATTGAACATTGTTGATGATCAACCAGAGCTGTTGTTTGGGCTTGAGGTCGAGGGAAAAACTGACAGTGGTTATGTTCCTCCTTTTTACATCATTTTAAACATTCATGATAAAACATTACACAATGCCATGCTAGACTTTGGTGCTTCACATAACCTTATGCCTAAGGCTGTGATGGAGAAATTAGGGCTTCATATCACCAGGCCTCACAAGGAATTATACTCTTTTGATTCAAGCAAATTTAAATGCATAGGTATGATCAAAGACTTGTGCATCACCTTGGAACAAATCCCAACCAAAATCATGGTAATGAATATTGTTGTTGCAAATATTCCTCCAAAGTATGGAATGTTGTTATCTTGATCATGGGTTCCAAATTACAGGGTACCCTACAACTAGACATGTCCTATGCCACCATTCCTTTATTTGGTCAATAGAGAATATTGTATAGGGAGACACTGATGAAATACATGGTCAATAGTCAAGAGAAGCCACATAAATATCCTTTATACTCTATTCATTCTGATATGGACTCTTTTATTTTATATAATGATGGTGAAATGGATAGTCAAATTGCACAATTGGAAGATGAGGTGTATAACCTAGAGGAAAGTAAAGAAACCCCTGAAGAACATAAAATAGTGACAAAACAAATTGATGAATCAATAGAACCTCTCTAGAGTTTAGATTTCGATGGTGATGTTAGTAAAGAAGGATCTGGAGCTGGGGTGTGGGTGCATAATACAAAAGAAAGGTATTCAGAAATCCATTCTCATAAATTAAATTTTCAGTGCACCAACAATATAGTTGAGTATGAAGCATTAATGCTTGGCCTAAAGTTGTTGAAAAATATTGGTGCTAAAATAATTTCAGTAAGAGGTGATTCTGAACTTATCATTAAACAGATCAAAGTTGAGTATTCTGCCAAACACCCAAGACTAAGGGCATATAGAAATGTTGTTTTCGATTTTTTTCAATTTTTTACTGAAATTGATTTGCAGGTGATTCCCAAAGGCCAAAACATACTTGTTGATGGTATGGATACTTCTTCAGCCACTTGTAAAATACCATTTCATCCTAATCACCAATACACGGTTGAGGTGAAATGAAGACTTGTTGTCCCAAACAATATGAGGTACTGGCAAGTGTTTGGTAATGATGAACAAATTGATGATTTTCTGCAATCCAAAAAGGAATTTGAATGTGCAAATATTGATGTAGATAGTGATAATGGAAGTGTAAATAAAATAGATTTAGATAAAATAAATGAAAAAGAATAAAACTTAGATTTTTTGCAATTAAAAGATAACATTCTACCTAGAGGGTTAGTTCCATTGGAAGAACTGTTTGATTTCAATGATGTAGCCAAAAAACCAAAAATTGAACCTACTGGAAAAGATGTTGAGGACTGTAATATAGGGATAGATAAGGAACCAAAATGATTAAATTGTCCAAATCTTTACCTCCTACCCAAAAACATAAATATATTGAACTGTTCATCATACAACATAAAATTCCCATAAAATAAAATCACAATCCTTTCAAAAAGAAACTTAGAAGAATTAACCCAAATTTAATGCCTCTAATAGAAAAAGAAATAAAGAAAATATATGATGCTAAAATCATTGTCCCATTAAGGTTTTCAAAATGGGTGTCCAATCTAGTTCCTACCAAAAAAAGGATTGGATAAATTAGGCTCTACATTGATTTCATAAACCTCAATAAAGTCTCACTTAAAGACAACTACCCCTTGCCTAAAATGGATCATGTTTTGCAGAAGGTAGTTGGGTCTAGTAGAATTTCATTGTTAGATGGTTTTTCTAGCTATAACCAGGTGTTAGTCCACCCTAATGACCAAGAGAAAACATCGTTCACTACACGTTGGGGCACATTCATGTATGTGAAAATTCCTTTTAGTTTAATGAATGTTGGGGCCACATCTCAAAGAGAAATGGACATTGCTTTTGTGGATAAAATTGCATGATTTGTTGTCATATACCTATATGACATAACTGTCTTTTCAAAAACAGGTGAGGAACATTTACTACACCTCATAAGAGTTTTTGAAAAATGTAGGAAATTCAGAATCTCATTAAATCCAAAGAAAACCTTGTTTGGTTTAGAGGAAGGTAAACTGTTAGGACACATCATATCTAAATATGGAATCAAAATGGATCCTGGCATAATTGAAGCCATTCGGAAAATAGACTATCCAAGAAACATAAAAGAGTCACAGCCTTTCATAGGGAAAACAAACTTTCTAAGAACAATTATCCTTAACTTGGCAGAACTTCTGAGAAGCATTAACAATATGTTGAAAAAAGATGAAAAGATAAAGTGGACCATAGAAGATAAACATTCCTTTGATAAGGTGAAATAGGCCTTGGCACAAGCCCCTGTACTTATTAGTCCTGATTATACCAAATATTTCCTTCTATTTTATTTTTCCTCTAAACATACCATTGCAATAGTCCTTTTGCAGAAGAACAGTGA
>JASDQU010245091.1:219661-233036 GCA_032191745.1 Picea mariana
TGATTATTTCACCAAGTGGATTGAAGTTTTACCCACCAAGAAATCCACTGATGTTGTGATCATAAAATTTTTGGAAACTAACATTATTTCTAGATTTGGATGCGCTGGGAAAATTATCACTAAAAATGTAGCAGCTTTCAAATAAAAAAAGATGATAGAGTTTTGCAACAAGTATCAAATCACCTTAGGAATATCTACAGCCTATTACCCTCAGGGAAATGGATTGGTAGAGTCTTCAAATAAGATTTTGGTCAACATTATCAAGAAGATGTTGCAGGACAAAAAAATCCATCGCATAACAAGTTGGTACATCCACTTTGGGTAGATAGGCTTACTACAAAGAGTTCAATTGGTATGTCTCCATATCATTTGGTCTATGGAATGGCAGTTGTCTTTCCCAATTCTTTGGGTGTTCCTTTCATGAATTTATTGAAGGAGGTATAGGTAGAATAAAATGACATCCAAAGAAGAATCAATTAAACTATACAGCTGCAACAATCCAAAGAAGAAGTTTAAAATCAAATTTAGGTGATTCAAGAGAATATCAAGAAAATCTATGACAAAAGGACCAAGGCTGATGATTTTCAATTAGGAGATGAAGTATTGAAGTAGGATTCAAGGAATGAAGAAAAGGGAAAACATGGAAAATTTGACAAAAGGTCCATTCATAATACATGCCTACAGAGGAAACAATGATTTTTTTATCAAGGATACGGATGGAGAAGATTTGCCAGGATGACCCATCAATGGCAGAATGCTCAAGCATTATGTTTCACAAGAATGAATATTTTTCTCACTCATCTCATTGTAAATACCATTTTACTTTTTATGTCAGGTGTGGGTGATTTTTATCAATTGTTGAAGCCCGGAGAGAAGGCCCTAAGCCACTGATCTGGATCACCATATTTACATTTATAATAAAACAAATCAGAATGCAGAAAAAGTATTGGAGAAGAAGATTCAAGGCAGCAGGTAGTTGGTTCTTGTAACTTCACAAGGAGAGCACCATCCCCAAGTGGAGCCACTGTTATAACCGTATATTTCATAGGATCACCTAGTTATTAGATTTTTTTTCCTCTAGTCATATTGTGTTGTAAATAATATTTTATTTTGCAAATGATTTACAAAAATAAAAAAGAAAAGAAAAAAGAAAAAGAAAGAAGTAAAAGAAAAAGAAAAAGAAAGAAAAAAGAATAAAAATATAAAAATGAAAAGAGGGTATAAAAATAAAAAGAGAAAAAGAGAAAATATAAAACCCCATGAAAATAAACCTAGTTTGGTTCATATTGTATAAACATGATCAAAACTTTTAAATTTATGTTGATAGGTTAGTGAATAAAATTTGTCAAACGGTCTAATCTTGGTTAAATTAGATAGGTTATTGAATAAATTAATCCAAAAGTCTAAGTTGGATTAGTGTGTTAGTTAATCAGGTTAGGAGTTAAGTTAGTATTGTTCATTTCAATAAAAATTTGCAGAAGGATTGTTAAAATACCTTTTATTTGAGTTAATTATATGTTTTTAACCTTAGGGAATGATACCTTGGTGAAAAAATATGAAAGGGTAAGCTTAGTGCTACCCACAACATGATTTTATCCTACGTTCTAGTGGGTATACAACCTTTTGTATTTATGTGACTAAAGGGTGCAAAACTTCCAGCGGTGGATCATGCAGCGCTCATATCAATGGCCGACAGTATTTTTCGAAACCCCTCGACCTTTCTACCTTTAATGGTGGGGGGGCTCCAGAAAAGTGGTTTTCCCAGTGCAGGCCTCGCATAACGTGTCAACCTCACATCTTTTCGAACCCCGCCCCAGTCAATTCCACATACCACCTACTCCCCCCCCTTTGGAATCCTACCTAACCGCTTACCCAATACCACTCCCCTCACTCTACCACGATACCCCACTAACTCTTGTCACATGTCACACCACTCATATATGTTGGCTAATTGATGCCATCCCTCATGATTGTTATTCGTCCAGTCACCACACTGCGCCATAACGGACACCTATGTGCATCATTTAACCCTGTTTCTTTGCCATTTCCATATTGTTTGCAGATCCAAACATTGTTGACACCCTGTCGAATCCAATCTTTAAGATAACTGCCACCAATATACATTGTTGATAGGAACCATTAATCTGGGTAACTACAGTCATCCATTTTTCACCCTCAGATATCTGTTATCCATGGATCCCAAAACTAAATCCGTTGAAACTGTTGAAAATATTTTTCTTCCCCCTCCTATCGACCTGGATCGTGTTCCCATGGAAGACAAAGACTATAGAATCATAGAGCTAAAGTGTAAATTCAATTTTTTTGAATTACACTTCTAGCTAAAACACATTTTCTTGGATCAAAGTGATGAAATTGGACTCTGGGAGTCAAATTTTCCCTTATACATGTTTCCCTGGACCTTCCATTTCCCATAATTTTCCCTTAAGTTTCAATCTCATTATCTTCATGTCCAAAGGGCCATCGTATCCTCATTTGGTGAAACCCTGTTCACCGTTACCCCTAAATAGATAAACCAGATGTTACAGATCCCCAGAATTGACTCTGCCATCATGTTCTCCATAGAAATCCTAAATTATCTTTATCAAAAAATATCCTTCCCCCAAAGAGCTTAAATATTCGAAATATTTCTACAAGAAGATGCTCATATGCCTAAGAAAAACCCTTCATATCCGTCTAACATTTTCTTTGTTAGACCAAATAAAATTATTTCCACCCTTTGCTACCTGCTAGGATATTTTTATGATGAATGGGTAGATGAACCTATCTTAGGTTGTTTGTCCATTTTCTCCACGGAAGAGAAATCTACAGTCCAGTTTCATTTTAGTCAATTTATGGTTGACAACATACCTAAGAAATTTTTCAAATTCTCAACAGAAGGAATGTTCAGGTATTTCTCAGTGTTGGTGTACCTGTTCCTTTTCTTTCAGTCAGAAAGATTCTCATGTGATCTCCAGAAATTGGACCTCACTAGTGAGGAAAAATTCCACTGAGTTCATTTTAGAGATTTCATTGATCAGTTTTATCATCTAGTGGTGTGCATGCTCAAAAGCAGAATAGAACCCATAATTGATGAAGAAGTCCAAATAATTATTCAACTCTCTAACTTGGCCAAAACTGGGGATTGTTATCTTTACCATAACCATATTGAGATCAGAGTATATGGATGTGAATTTCCACCATACAGACTACCAAAATATCTCTCTGTCAGGATCTTTGCATTGGAATATACTAGGAAGATGATAAACTCTAATGATACTCATTTTGTATCATTTAAGAAGAAACAACAACTCAGAATCAAAATCCAAATTAGTTCTTTCATATGCAGCAATAGAGTTGCAAGAGAAGAGGTTGAAAACCTCTTGAAACAGATGAAATTTAGTCTGAGCTTCACATGGAATTATGACCCATTTGGTATCATATCAGAACTCAAAGTCAAACATAAGAAAACTCCTTATGCTCATGTACACAAGCCTGAAGTAGAAAAGTATATGAACCAGACAGATTGGAAAGAAAATACATTGTTGGAAACAGAAGGACAACCTCCCCATGTCATTACTTCTCATACCAAAACTTCTCAAGTACAAACAGAAAAGAGAGCCAGGAAAGAGGTTTCACCTTCAGTCACATAGGTGTCGGCTAAACATTTTCAATTTTATAGGAAGAGGGATAAATATAGCCACACACCAGACATTGTTAAAGAATGAGAAGCATAGTCCACCATAGTTATGGAGGGACCACATTTCATGCAAACCCCCGAACACTCAGGCCGAGATCTGCTCAAAGGATCATTCAAATCTCCTTGAGCCGAAGTGGCTCTTTCGGATCCTTATCGTAACCTTCAAAGAATTGATCCACAGGTCCTTCTGAAACCCCCTTATGTGAACAGGCACAAGGTATGAGCTTCACTTCCATACGACCACAATTGGTCTTGGCACAAGCGTATTTCGCAACTCGCAATCTCGCGAATTGAAGCGTTGATGTGATAGTCAGCAATAGTCTGACTTCCCTTTCACACTTCTCGCAACTCACAACCTCATGAGTTGGAGTGTAGAGATTTTGTGCTCCTCCTTTGTGAAATCCCGAGATGTGATAGGGAAACTATGGGTTGACCCCTAGATGCGTGAGTACATGCCACCTGTCACCCTTGCGGTCCCCACTTGACAGATGTGCCACGTGTTGCACGAGCCTCGTTCAATCCGACGACCTTCTTTATTTCATGCCTCTGGGTATCGAGAGTTTGGAACTCTTGATCCCAAAATGTTTCCTCCTCATTTTTCTGACACCCGAAGTGCCGAAATCCCAAAACTCCAGGCCAATTCCTGTCGCAACTCGCAACTTCGAGACTTTCATTCCACTGTGCTCAAATCCTTGTCGTTAGGATCCCCGAAATGCCAAAATGATCTAACGGCTCAGATAGATCATGATCAATGGTCAACGTGAATATTGACACTAATGGAATGGATACATCCAAACCTTATCCTCCCAGCAACTCCTCTAGATCCTACGGTCCTTGTGGCTTCGCAAATTCTCCACAGAGAATTCTAACAGTCTGTCCCTCCTTGATGGTTCTTTTGTGAAATGGACCAAAGTTCTTCTACTGGAAATTAACTCCTGCGATACGTTTTCAATATCCACCTCCCTTTGGGTACTTCCAAAGGTGTTAACCCTCCTGAGCTTTCTCTGGCAACTTCAAGCCTTGAAAAAAAAACTCCTATACACACTCCTTGTGGAAACCTTTCGAATACTTCTAGGTATTTGACCTCTAGTCTTTGTGCACTCTCTACAACAACAGTCCTCAAATCCTTCCCTTAGTTGATAAGTCCTAAGACTTCTAATAGCCTACACACTCCTTACATAGCTTTTGTGCTTCACTTGCACTTCTGCTGGAATGAGAACAACATTATCCCTCCTGAGCTTTCAGAGATAAACTCTTAACCTTTGTCGATGCACACCTTGCAGACACTTCACTGCACTCCTTGCAGGAACTTGTCTCACTCAGGAAGAGAAACAATTGAAGCTCATTCTCTCTCTCTCAGACTTCAAACATTCAACATGAAATCATACATACACATAGTATTAAAGCAAATGCAAAACCAGAGAGAATAAACAACTGTAAGCATACCATTCACCATGTATAAACAAAAACCATCATAACACCATGAAATCTGATTCAAATCTTCATATATTAATTCAAAGCTCCTGTACATGGATTCTTCTCTTCAGCTCTCTACTACAACTCTCTCTTTCTCTTATATTGATACAATTCTACCATGATACAATGGTGAGGGTGTCTATATATGTTTTCCCTCCTACTCTCTAAACTGTCTAATCTATTAATTCAAACCTACCTACTTTCATTAACTGGGCTTAAATTCCTTTTACATTGACAGATGAGATCAAATCACTCACGATCTGTTTTCAATAGCCAGACATAAATGCAAATACGCTTCTAGCCATTACATTTATATATGCTCCCTTCAACTTTCAAAATATTTCAAAACGTGAAAAATGTGTGTTGTGCTTTCGAGCTGTCTTTCGCCTCCACACTCGCTTGACTACTTATGATGCTCCTGCATCATACTCCCTCGCTTGAAAATTTTCATGAACTCCTATTCATGAGCTCTTGCACGATTTGTCCATGATTTTGAATTTCTTCTTCATCTTCCCAACTAGCATCTTCAACTGGATGTCCCTTCCATTTGATCAAGTATTCAAAATACTCTTTTCTTCTAGTCTTCCTGTTGACTCTCTTGTCAATTATTCTTTCCATCTGTGGATTTTCAGCTACAAGCATCTGGTTTTTCCATTGAACCTCTGTCTATTCTTTCTTTTCCCCTACTTCTTCATCTCTGTAAGGGTACAAATCCACAACATTGAATATCGGTGAAATTCCGACCCCATCGGGTAATTCAATCTCATATGCGTTTGCCCCAAATTTCTTTAAGACCTTGCATGGTTCAATCTTTTTCATCTTCAGTTTGTTATATGCCCCCCTTGGGAGCCTCTCATTTCTCAGATGTGCAAGAACCAGATCACCAACTTCAAATTTAAGTTCTCGCCTATGTTGATCTTCTCTGTGCTTGTATTCTTGGCTTGAACTCTGCAGTCGCTCCTTGACTCAGCTGTGAAGCTCCTTCATTGCTTCTACAAAATTCCCTGCACTAGCACTTATGAATTCATTTTTTTCCACATCTCCCAATTCAAAAACTCCCCTTGGCTACATTCCATATACAATCTAGAATGGACTCTTCCCTGTGCTTCTATTGACTCAATCATTGTAAGAAAATTCTTCCTGTGGAAGAATGTGATCCCATTGACTATGGTGTTCAGCCACTAGGCTCCTCAACAAATCCCCCAAGCTCCTGTTCACAACTTCTGTCTACCCATCCGTCTGAGGATGATACGCTGAGATAAATGACAAACTTGTCCCTAGCTTCTTCCATAAATTCCTCCAGAAATGTCCCACGAACTTGGTATCTCAATCCAAAATAATACTCCTTGGCAAGCCGTGAAGTCTGACGACTTCCTGGAAAAACAGGTTCGCAATATGTGTTGCGTCGTTGGTTTTCTGGCATGGTATGAAATGTGCCATCTTGGAAAATCTGTCGACTACCACAAACATCAAATCACAACCTCTTTGTGTTCTTGGCAGTCCCAATATAAAATCCATTCTCACTACATCCCACGGCCTTGCAGGTATGGGTAATGGTCGGTATAACCTTTTGTTCTGCCTTTTCCCTTTTGAGTGCTAACAAATTCTACATCTATCCACAAAGTTCTTAACATATGTCCTCATCCCTGGCCAAAAATATGAGCCATTCAATTTTGAGAACGTCTTATCATGACCAAAGTGTCTGGCCAATCCTTCACTGTGTTTTTCTTTTAGCAAACTCTCCCTCATGGAGCATTTTGGAATACATAGTTGATTGCCCCTGAATAACAATCCATCCTGGATCATATATTCAATCCATTGGTTTTTGTCTCTGAGAACTGGATTCTCAGATGCCTCATACGCTTTCTTAAAATCTGGATCCTCCCTGTACATCTCTTTGAGATTATCAAAACCCAAAGTTTTGACTTTGAATTCCTGCATAAGCAAACATTTCCTGCTCAAAGAATCAACAACTTTGTTAGCAGTTCAAGAAATATGCTTAATTAAAAAAGTAAAATTCTGCATGAATTCAACCCATTTAGCATGCTTTTGGTTCAACTTGTCCTGCTGAGTCATGAATTTCAAAGTGTGATTATCGTTATACAAAAAAAACTCCTTGGGAACCAAATAATGTCTCCATTTCTTCAACGCTTGTATGACAACATAAAATTCTTTGTCATATGTTGAGTACTTAATCTTCACTTCATTCAATTTCTCGCTGAAGTATGCAACTGACCTATCGTCTTGGCTCAATATCTCTCCAATTGCATATCCACTCACGTCACACCTGACCTGGAACGTCTTGCTAAAATATGGCAAAACCAAAATTGGCTGCTCAGTGATCTTCTTCTTCAGCAGGTTGAAACTTTTTTCTGCTTCCTCTGTCCAGTGAAAAGATTTGTGTCTTTTCTTCACTGTATCCATCATTGGTGCGCTAATCCCACTAAAATTTTGGATGAATTTCCTGTAGAAACTTGCCAAACCATGGAAGCTTCGAACTTCAAATACAGTTTTTTGCGATGGCCAATTCTTGATCTTCTCTACCTTTTAATGATCCATTTTCAACTCATTTGCAGAGATAACAAAACCCAAATAAATGAGTTTTGTCCTCATAAATGATGATTTCTTCATATTAATCAGCAATTTCTCTAGCTGTAATCTCCCCATCACTGCAGCTAAATGTTGCAAGTGCTCTGCTTCAGTCTTACTAAAAATCAATATATCATCAATATACACAATGACGAATTTCTCGATGAACTCCTTCAGGACTTCATTCATCAATCTCATGAAAGTACTAGGTGCATTTGTTAAACCAAATGGCATAACAAGCCATTCATACAGCCCTTCATTCATCTTGAATGCTATCTTCCATTCATCGCCTTCTCTCATGCAAATTTGATAATATCCTCTTTTCAAATCAATCTTTGAAAAAAATCTTGCTCCACTCAAGAAATCCATCAAATCATCCATCCTTGGCAATGGAAATCTGTATCTGATGGTGATCTTATTGATTTCTCTTGATTTTGTACACATCCTCTAGCCTCCATCTTTCTTTAGGTTGAGCACTATTGGAACAGCGCATGGAATCAAGCTTTCTCTAATCAATCCTTTGTCCATTAAGTCCTAGACCTGCCTCTTGACTTCTTCATTCTCTTGTGGCGTCAATCTGTACACTGCTTTGTTTGGTAAACTGGCTCCAGGTATAAGATCAATGTGATGACTTATACTCCTAATAGGTGGCAACGAATGAGGTAGTTTGTCCACTACTATATCAGCAAACTCTTCCAACAACTTATGAATTTCCTCTGGTAAATCATCCACTCTTGTACTAGTAAAAACAATTCTAGGCTTCCTGATTACAACAAATTGTGTGTCTTCCTTCTTCTTAACCTCATTAAGATGTTCTTTCCCACTCATGAGAAGTACAATGTTACTCACCTCTGGTTTCACTTCTTTATCCTTAATTGGTAGCAACACGTGAGTCCTTCCATTCTTCTCCATGGTGTATGCGTTCTTCCTCCCATAATGAACCACATTCCTGTCATATTGCCATGGTCTACCCAACAATAGATGACAAACATCCATGGGAATGACATCACATAATATTTCATTCTTATATCCCCCTATTTTAAATTCAACTAAACACTGTTTAGTGACATTTACCTGATGCCCTTTTTGTAGCCACAAAACTCTGTATGGGCTTGGATGTATGATAGTCTCCAGTTCCAACTTTTCTACCATCTCTATAGAAACAAGATTGTCTATAATACCACTATCCATGATGACTTTGCATACTCTGTCTTTTGTTTTGCAAGTAGTCTGAAACAGACTGTTCCTTTAGGCTGGGTTCTCTGCCTCTTTTTCTGGTGTTAAGAGAACTTTCCTCATCATCAAGGATCTTCTGCCCTCAACATTTTCTGCCTCAACATTCTATCCTTGAGATTCGGCAATGTGAGTCTCACCACCATCTTTCTTTCTGTTTGGAAACTCATAATATTTATGTCCATTTTTCCCACATACAAAACATTTCACTTCACCTCCTCTGCCTCTTCCTCTTCCTCCGGCTCGAGGAAAAGTATTTCTCTCAGCATATTGCCCTCTCTGTGAGCTTCCTCCTCTTTCATGCTGATATTGAGGTTTATTCCCTTCTTCTTTAGGTTTTTGAGTTCTGTCTTGGCCAATTTTTTTGCCTCTGGCTTGACCTCTACCTCGGCCTCTTTGACCTTGCTTTCGGCTCAGCTTCTCTTCATCTTTCAGAGCCATCTAATAAGCATCTTCTATAGTTCGAATGATCATCATGCTCATCTCATCTTGAATGTCATATCTTAGACCATTCATGTATCTAGAAACCTTTTCATCATCGCTTTCCCGATGACCTACTCTGATGTTTATCTTGTAGAACTCTTCAGTGTATTATTTCACTGACATCAGCTTCTATGTCAAATTTTACATCCTCCGAAACAGAGTGATTTGATAATCCTTGGTTATGAATTTGGCTTTCATCTTCCCAACCATTCTATCCCAACTTTTGATTTTTTGCTTGCCTTTGCAGCGTCTGTCAACCTATAGTTCATACCACCATAGTGTTGCATGCCCTTAAGTCTAGTGACAACATGTTTGACTTTCTTGTCTTCCTCGACATCCTCATAGTCGAAGTATTTATCTAGAGCTCTAATCCAGTATAGAATCTCTTCAAGATCTAGGTTTCCCTCATACATGGGAATATCCATCTTTGCTCTAGCACCTATCCTTGCAACAGCCCTGAATAGGCATTTGTCTACAGTGTCTTCGACTGTGACTTCTTCTTCATGTCCAGCTTCATTTTTACTATTAGCCTCGCTGATATCCCTAGTGTTGACTGTGCACCTCTGTGTTGTTTCCATGGCATCAGTCTTGGCACGTAATTCATGCATTTCCCTTTCCACTCCTGGATCAGGCATTGGTTTGTCTCTTCTTCTCGGCGGCATGGATGAGAAATGTTCCTTTTTTCTCTGCTACAGAAAGAAAAGAACTTTTTCTATGCTCTGATACCACACTGATGTAGACCCCTGAACCCTCGAGATGAGATCCACTCATAGGATCATTCAAATCTCCTTGAGCCGAAGTGGCTCTTTCAGATCCCTATCAGAACCTTCAATGAATCGATCCACAGGTCCTTCTGAAACCCCCCTATGCGAACAGGCACAAGGTATGAGCTTCACCTCCACACGACCACAATTAGTCCTGGCACAACCGTATTTCGCAACTAGCAATCTCGCGAATTGAAGTGTTGAGCTCTTGTTCTCTTTTTCTACAAAATCCCAAGATGCGATAGTCAACGATAATCTAACTTCCCTTTCACACTTCTTGCAACTCGCAACCTCATGAGTTGGAGTGTAGAGCTTTCATGCTCCTCCTTTGCAAAATCCCGAGATGTGATAGGGAAACTATGTGTTGACCCCTTGATGCGCGAGTACATGCCACCTATCACCCTTGCGATCCCCACCTGACAGATGTGCCACATGTTGCACGAGCCTCGCTCAATATGATGACCTACTTTACTTCGGGCCTCTAGGTATTGGGAGTTCAGAACTCTTGATCCCAAAATGTTGCCTCCTCAGTTTTTCGACACCTGATGTGCCGAAATCCAAAAACTCCAGGCCAATTCCTATCGCAACTTGTGACTTCAGAACTTTCATTCCACTATGCTCAACTCCTTGTCGTCAGGATCCCCAAAATGTCGAAATGATCCGATGGCTCAGACAGATCATGATCAATGGTCAACGTGAATCTTGACACCAACGAAATGGATTCATACAAACCTTATCTTCCCTGCAACTCCTCTGGATCCTGCAGTCCTTGTGGCTTTGTGAATTCTCCACAGAGAATTCCGACCGTTCGTCCCTCCTTGATATTTTTTTTGTGAAATGGACCAAATTTCTTCTACTGGAACTTAACTTGTGTGAGATGTTTTTAATCTCCACCTCCCTTTGGGTACTTTCAAAGGTGTTAACCCTCCTAAGCTTTCTCTGGCATCTTCAAGCCTTGAAAAAAAAAATCCTGCACGCACTCCTTGCACAACCTTTCGAATACTCCTAGGTATTTTACCTCTTGACTCTGTGCACTCTCTGCAACAGCAGTCCTCAAATCCTTCCCTTACTTGATAAGTCCTAAGACTTCCAACAACCTATGCACTCCTTACACGACTTTTGTGCTTCACTTGCACTTCTGCTGGAATGAGAACAACGATAACCCTCTAGAGCTTTCAGAGATAAACTTTGAACCTTCGTCGACACACACCTTGTGGATGCTTCAATGCACTCCTTGTAGGAACTTCTCTCACTCAGGAAGAGAAACAATTGAAACTCATTCTCTCTCTCTCAGACTTCAAACATTCAACATGAAATCATACATACACACATTATTAAAGCAAATGCATAATCAGAGAGAATAAACAACTGTAAGCATACCATTCACCATGTATAAACAAAAACCATCATAACACCATGAAATCTGATTCAAATCTTCACATATTAATTCAAAGTTCCTGTACATGGATTCTTCTCTTCAACTCTCTGCTACAACTCTCTCTTTCTCTTCTATTGATACAATTCTACCATGATACAATGGTGAGGGTGTCTATATTTGTTTTCTCTCCTACTCTCTAAATTGTCTAATCTATTAATTAAAACCTACCTACTTTCATTAATTGGGCTTAAATGCCTTTTACATTCACAAATGAGAGAAAATTGCTCACGATTTGTTTTCAATAGCCAGACATAAATGAAAATACGCTCCTAACCATTACATTTATATCCACTCCTGTCAACTTTCAAAATATTTCAAAACGTTAAAAATGCGTGTTGTGCTTTCTAGCTGTCTTTCGCCTCCACGCTCGCTTGACTGCTTACGATGCTCCTGCGTTAATATTCCTCAACATTCTCAGGTAGTTAGTACATAGTCTCCACATCTTCATCCAAAAATGAAACAGACACTACTCTGACAGTAGATTCCTCTCATGAGCCAATAGGGTCAAATATCTTTGAAAAATACAAACAAATCAAGCAAAGGAATGAAATCTTGAATAACAGTACATATGACCAGTTTTGGAAGCAGACCTCTACTACCCAGCATAGACTATTGTATTCATTTGACATGGAGAAGGGAAGAATGCAAATAGAATTCCTACAAGAATAGGTACCTCATCCCAAGACAGTTGATGACTACAAGAAAACTTATTATGAGTTTGATGTGAAGGATGTCCATCCAGTGGACCAAATGGACATGCACAGGGAAACAAGGGAAATGATTTTCTCCACCTTGAAAAACACATCATTGACTGCTTCAAAATTACAGGTGTCTCTGACTAATATCAAATCTCAATTGAAGCTGGAAAAGATATCTGCATTGGCTAAATACAATAAGATTAAATCTCTAGAAGAGTTAGTGCTAAAGATTAGATATGATCCATCGAATGTCAAGGTAGTTGAAGAATTGTTGAAGAAGAAAAATGATGATATAGCCTCCTTGATAAATAAACTGAAACTTCTAGCCACTGAGGATTCACAAGAAAAGGAAATGGATGAAAGTGAAGGCCACAAAGAAGAGATGTTGAAGTTGATCATGGAGCAGAATGCACAAATAAAATAAATGGAGGCTTAGTTTTATAAATTGATCAAAGATAAAGAAAAAACTGTGAAGATGTCTATTTTTCCATTGGAGGCAGTGCCTCTCATAGGAGTTAGTACAGCAACATCTACAATAACAAAGATTCCATCATCCATTCCAATGAAAGTCCCAGATGCTTCTAAGAAGCTGGTGAAGTCTATGGAAGATATGTCCCTTCAAGGGGAGAAAATCATAAAGTTGCAAGAAGAGGTAAAAATCCTCC
Source organism: Picea mariana (assembly GCA_032191745.1). NCBI lineage: Eukaryota > Viridiplantae > Streptophyta > Pinopsida > Pinales > Pinaceae > Picea > Picea mariana. The sequence goes on from JASDQU010245091.1 coordinate 232,705, forward strand.
AAGACTTGAATTCCATGGTCTAGTCTAGCTATCATGCAGAAATTCATAAATCTCAGAGACTCAGTCAACAACTACAGTAGTTGTAGAAGGAGATTGTCATGGCCAAGACATTATTTGAGGCCAAGGAAAACATCTGGATGGATATCAACAAGTCCATGGAAGAGATACATCCATTCATATAAAAAAATATTGAACAACATGAACTAATACAAAAAGCAAGAGAAGCCATTGAAAAAATTAGAGAAGAGTTAGGAGAAAAACCTACAGAGGCCACTGAACTCCATAGATGATTTTAGGGGTGAAATTTCGCTCATGGGTGAAATTTAGGGGCT
>JASDQU010245092.1:29861-48661 GCA_032191745.1 Picea mariana
TGATATAATCTACATGCAGCATTGGATTGATTGTGCACGTAGTAGTATTTTTTGTGCAGAGTGTTTGTGCGCACAAAAGTATACATGTGTGTGTCTTGAAAATCTAAGCACGCAATAGATTTGTGACCTTTATTCCACTGTTATAATGATATTAAAAGAAGTGTACTCATAGAGAGAGACTCAACACGAGTCTGGGCATAGTACCTTAAGGTTGTGCACAGTTAATCTTGTCTACTTGTAACAGGGATCATTATAAGTAGTATGCACGCACTAGGAATTTTGAATTAGCATTATCCAGTAGTGAGCTTGGCCTACTACAAAGAATATCCTAGAGGTTGAAGTTGAGATTGTGTGACGTGGCCCAGCTTGGAAGGCTGGAGACGTTACATTCTGGTATCAGAGCAATTGGTTCAACACTAGACTTGTATGGGCTAGGGATCAGTATGAAATAGACATGTGTGTTAAGTATTGGTGTTGAAAACCACTAGATCGTAACATTAAGAGTTTATTTTGCGTGGAAAACCACTAGAGCATGGTATAGATTTGTGATGCATGCAAAAATAACAATGCATGGGTGTGCACACTAGAGTTTGGATGTTAAAAACCATCCAAAGGAAAAAGAAAAGAAATGATTCTAACAAATTGTGCATAGATTTCGTAAATTCGTCGCATTAATTAGTCTAACAAGTCTTGTTGACTGCACTTTTTCCAAAATTAACAACATTTAGTTCAGGGCAGAATCAATGCAGAGATTAAAAGCATGGTAGGTGCGTAGAGAACCTATAGTCAGGATGAATAAATGGAAAGTTTGTACGCTAGTATGGGTGTTGAAGGTACATAATCCAATGGACATGGGGAAGGATTATAAGAGAGCATGACCTTGGTAGAGACCATAAAAATTTTGCAAAAGGATGTCCAAATTTATAAAGTTGATAACAACAGGCTTATGAAATCCAAGTAGAAACAAGAAGGCTTCAACATCAAGTTGCTACAAAGCTTGGAAACAACTGAGAAAAACATGGATAAGGAGACAGAGACAAGTAGGTCAGGAAAACATAGATCTCATGATGAGGGAAGAAAAACAAAAAGTGTTGATAGACATCTCCATCACTTTCCAAGATATTCAGCTGAGAGAGCGTGCAGTAGTCTGAGCCCATCTCCTGTCAAAAAACATAAGAGAAGGACTGGGGTGGACGAGCTACAGGGAGAAATGAATAAGATCAAGCCTCCTAACTTTGACAGTGAGCATAATAAGGATGAGGATGCAGAGACATGGTTGTTGGGTATGAGGAAATACTTCCAGATGCATAATTACTCCTCACGGGCAGAAGGGAAAATTTCCATTTATCAACTCAAGGGGAAAGCATCAATGTGGTGGGATCAGTATGTGTAAGTGCAGCACATTGATGAGAAGAAGGTTGCTTGGAGGGAATTCCAGCGATATTTTGAAAAGAAATATTTAACCAAGTGCTACTATGATAGGAAAATGGACTTCTTTGAACTCAATCTTGGGAGCATGACCATAAACGAGTATGAAAGGAGATTTGAGAGCTACTGAAATATGTGCATTTTATCATGGATGAAAAGGAGAATATTCAAAGGTACATGAGTGGGTTTCCATCATATATTAGTGATAAGATACAATATGATGATCCAAATACATTGGAATAAACTATAAGGAGAGTTAAATTTCTCTATGATCAGCAAAGGGGAAGACTGAATTTCCAAAAGGCTTGGGAAGACAATATGAAAAGTAAGGTGGAATAGATGAATAAGGGGACTAAGCTACCATTTTTCATAAATACTGCGCAAGGACATGCAAATTCCAAGGAGCCTAGAATGGCTAAGGCAATGGAAACCAATCCAAGGCAACAGCCAATGAAGTGTTGGGGTTGCGACGAAAATTATATGTTTAGAGATTTCCCTCAAAGAGGTGAAAAAGTGAGGAATTTGCACAATGTACGGCAAGTTGCAACAGTTGAAGACATGGGTAGAAGTGTACCTAGAATTTATGCATCCCTAGACAACAAGCAAGCTGAGTTTCGGTCACACATGATCGAGGTGGAAGATAATATTAATGACCAACCCATTGCTATTTTAATTGACTCATGAGCTAGTCATATTTATCTAGATCCTAAGATGGTGGAAAGATTCCATTCACCGAGAAGTAAACTTGGAAAACCTTGGTTGGTGCAGTTAGTTGCAGAGGAAAAAAGAAAAATTAATGAGATGTTCAAGGCATGTCCAATGGAAATGAATGGACTGCGGACAAAGTTGATTTGAATATCGTACCTTTGGGTTCATATGATTTCCTCATTGGTATGGATTGGTTGCACCAGCATCATGTTTTTCTAGATTGTTATAATAAGGCATGTATTTGTTTGGATGGGCAAGGAAATTTGAGAACAATTGAAGCATTCCAAGAGTTATAACTATCAGATAAATGTCATCCTTGCAACTGAAGAAAATATACAGGAAAGGATGTCAAGTATTTGCAGGGAACATGGAGGAGGCACTCGTGGATAAAGTGCCAAGTGTTGAAGACTATCTATTATTAAAGAAATTTGAGGATGTCTTTAAAGAGATATCGAGGTTGCCACCAAAAAGAGATATCAACTTCTCTATAAATTTTATGTCGAGAACAAATCTTGTATCCAAGACTCCTTATAGGATGAGTACACCAGAATTGAAGGAGTTGTGGATGCAACTTGAAGAGCTTATGAAGAAGGGGAATATATGCCAAAGTGTGTTTCCTTGGGGTGCGCCTGTTTTATTTGTTAAAAAGAAGGATGGTACGTTGAGACTCTGCATTGACTTCATGAAATTGAATAAGGTAACAGTGAAGAACAAGTATCATTTGCCAAGGATAAATGACATGTTTGATCAGCTAAGGGGCGCAAGGATATTTTCCAAGATTGATCTCAAATCTAGATATCACCAAGTGAGAATAAAAGACAAAGACATCAGCAAGACTACCTTCAGAACAAGGTATGGTCATTATGAGTTTACAGTGGTGCCATTTGGGTTGTCGAATGCACCAGTTGTCTTCATGTGTTTAATGAATGGAGTTTTCATAAGTTATTTAGATAAGTTTGTCATTGTATTTTTGGATGACATACTTATTTACTCAAAGTTAGAAGAAGAGCACAAGCAAAACTTGAGGATGGTACTACAGGTATTAAGGGAGCATCATCTTTATGCAAAGTTGAGAAAGTGTTCATTTTACCATAGGAAGATCCATTACTTGGGTCATATCATTTCATAGAAAGGAATAGCTTTGGACCCAGCAAAGATAAAATCCATTGAGGAATGGCCAACACCAAGAAATGTCATATAAGTGAGATCCTTTATGGGACTAGTAGGGTACTACATAAGGTTTATTGAAGGATTCTCAAAGATTTTGCATCCAATCACATCCATGTAGAAGAAAGGTGTGTAATTTGAGTGGAGTCTGGATTGTGCAAGGTTTTTTTATCACTTGAAGAGTTTATTGACAAGTGTGCCAATTTTAAGAATTTTTTATCCTGATGCAGACTTCGTTATGTTCACAGATGCATGCAAGGAAGGACTCAGTGGAGTCCTAAGTCAGAATGGACATGTGGTATGCTACGAATCAAATAAGTTGAAAGGGCATGAAAGGCTCTATATTAATCATGTTTTAGAATTGGCATCTATAGTGCATGCCTTGAAGATTTGGATAAATCATCTCATGGGTAAAAGATTTGATGTGAGAATGGACCATTGTGGTCTAAAATATTTGTTTGGATAGCCAAGTTTAAATACTAAACAAAGCATTTAGTTAGATTTCCTCAGTGAGTATGACTTCAACATAAATCGTATCATAGGAAAAGAGAACAAGGTGGTTGATGCACTCAACAGGAGGGTGCATGAGGTGCATGATACAACCATTAGCATGTATAAATTAAATTTGTGTGATAGAATTTTAGAAGTTTCCAAAGAATATTAGTGCTATGCGGAAATAAAGGCGACTTTATAGCAAGGTATGTCGCAACATAATTTGGAAGGTTATGATCTAAGAGATGATGGGATCCTCATGTGTAGACGCAGAGTCTATGTGCCAAATGATCAGGAGTTGAAAAGATTGATATCATCAGATATGCATAAGGCTCCTTATGCGTGACATCCAGGTTACTAGAAGATAATTGTCGCAGTCAAGAAGCAATACTATTGGCCAGGTATGAAAAAGGAAGTTGTTGATTTTATTGCTAGACGCCTTCACTGTCAAAAGATCAAAGTTGAGCACATACATCTAGCTGGTTCGCTACAACCTTTTCCCACTCCTGAGTGGACATGGGAAGTTATAACGATGGATTTTATAAATAAGTTACCTAGGACTTCCAAGCAACATGATTATATTATTGTGGTGGACAAGCTTACTAAAGTTGCCCATTTTTTTCCAGTGAAATTAACTTACAAGGCAGCTAACATTTTTAAGATATACGTGAGATAAATTGATAAATTGCACGGTATGCCTAAGGAAATTTTGTCTGACAAAGATCTCAAGTTCACTTCAGATTTTTGGAAGGGATTATTCAAAGGAATTGGGACAAGTCTGAACTTTAGCACAACATATCACCCAATGACAGATGGACAAACAGAGGGGGTAAATTAGGTAATAGAATATATTCTAAGGATGTATGTGATCGATAATCCATCAAAATGGGAAGACTACTTACATTTGGTAGAGTTTGCTTACAACAATGGTTATCAAACATATTTAAATATGATTCCATTTGAAGCATTGTATGGTAGAAGGTGCAACACACCTTTGAGTTGGGCCAGATCTACTTCAGGAAATGGAAGAGAAAATGGTAAAAACAAAGAAAAGTTTAAAAGCTTCCAAAGACAGAAAAAAAACTTGCGCAAATAAAGGCTGAACTTTTAGAGAATTTAAAGTGGGTGACCATGTGTTCCTAAAAGTAAAAGAAAGACGAAGTTCCTTGAAGTTGGGGAATTTTCCTACGCTAGCAACATGATATTGTGGGCCATTCAAAATCCTAGAGAGGATTGGTCATGTCGCATAGATGTTGGGTATACCATCATCCTTGAGTATTCATAATGTACTCCATGTTTCTTTACTTAAAAAGTATGTACCCGATGCTAATCATGTCATTGATTGGAATGTGATTCAAGTAGAGTAAGAGGGAGACTTCTGAGTTCGACCAATGTGCATATTCGATCAAAAAATTCAAGACATTCTGGAATCACGTAGTAGGGTTGGTAAAGGTACAATGGACCTATTATGGTCCTGAGGATGCAACCTAGGAACATGAGGATGCTATGCGAACAGAGTATCTGCATCCTTTTGGAGACTTGTGAAGTTTTTGATAGTATATGAGTATGTAATGCACTGAGGATAGTGCATAAATAAGGGGGAGGGGAATGTAATACCCCTAGGAAGAACCCCATATATTAAGCTAGTGAGTTGTTGATATCAAGTCTTGGATTCAGTTTTGTGTGCACATTCCATAGTTTGGTGATTGCACGAGGATTGTGCATCAAAGAAATAACATGCATATTTTATAGTGTAGTGCGTACTTTTGTAAGTGTGTGAGGATGGTGCACCAAAAGAAGAGTGTGCACTTCCTAGAGTTTGCGCACATCAGTTTAAGCACACAGTTTTGAGGCTAGAGAGACTGTGTATATATGCTTGTATTTTAAGGGTGGTGAGCCAAGATGAAAAAAGGTCATTGCACCTGTATTGTAAATGTAATCACCCTCAATATTATTAATATAATGACATCACTACACACATACTCAACTCAAATGAAAAAGAGACGGGGGATGAACTCCACGAAAAAAAAAGGGGGAAGCTTAATTCAAGGGAATATTTTATTAATATTTATGGAAGTTTAAGTTATGGATGTTTATTTATACTAGGTTCCCGAGGGTATGGAATGAGTCACCAAGTGGCTAAAGCTAATTCTGAAGGTGACAAGTGTCGAGTTGAAGGCATGAAATATATATTGTTGGCCTTAGTGTAATTCGAGGAGAATTATTCATTCTGGGGAATCATCCAGATGGATTTTCCTCTGTGAAGGAATACGTATTTTGTTGTAACTTATTGTCATTTTTCTTAACCATGTGCTTGGGAAGGCTTGTTTATTGTCAAATAGATGATTTGTCAGGCCCGTGAGAACTCTCTTTAGGTGAGATTTTTTTGGGAATTTTGCCTTGGTGTTTTGGGCATTAGATACAGGGCTCTAATACTTCATGTCTGGCCTATTGTTGAAGCCCCGGAAGGGAAGTGGGGCAGCCAAAGGACTGTTGAGAAGATAAGTGGAACACTTCCTGGGGTGGGACAAGCATGTGGGGAATGATGGATTGTAGGCTAGTTGCAACAGTTGACACCTTGGACCAAGTCTTTTGTTGAATATCAGACCATAGCCTGGCGATAAGAACCATTTTTTCCTGTGGATTTTAATCCCAGTTCGAGGGTGACCTGTCGCTGAAAGATTATGAGAAACAGAGTCTATGGCTGGGAGGAACGTCTAAGTCCTGCACACAATTGGTGACTTTTCATAAGAGATAAGTGTCCTTCACAGGATTGTTTAATTACTATGTGATCTAATGTTATATTTTAAATGGGTTTATCTTCTGTATGAATTTGCATCTACATCTTGTGGTTAACTTTGTGCAATATTACTTCTTTTATATATATATATATATATATAGAGAGAGAGAGAGAGAGATATAGATATAGATATAGATATAGATATAGGTTTTGTATTCTTGTATGTTATGACATATGTGGGCATGATAATTAGGAGTGTTTCTTGTTATATACATGTATGATGAATCTATATATATTGTTGCTCATGATAAGTATGACAATTATTGACTATTCCAATAAGTTAGACTCTGTGGTATGATTAGAAGATACCAAGGCGTGGTGTGAATCGTCGATTGCACAGTGAAGCATTCCACGTGCAAAAAGTGATAGAATGTCCTTGCAACACTGGATTGATTGCACCTGCAGTAGTATTTTGTGTGCAGAGTGTTTGCGTGCATAGCAGTATATATTTGTGTGTCTTGAAAATCTAAGCATGCAGTATATTTGTGACATTTATTCCACTGCTATAGTGGTATTAAAAGAAGTGTACTTGTAGAGAGAGACGCAACAAAATTTTGGGCACGGTACCTTAAGGTTGTGCGCAGTTAATCTTGTCTACTTATAATAGGGAGCATTGTAAGTAGTATCTGCGCACTAGGAATTTTGAAGTAGCATTGTCCAATAGTGATCTTGGGCTGCTACAAAGAATATCCTAGAAGCTAAAGTTGTTATTGTGTGACGTGGCCCGACTTGGAAGGATGGGGACGTTACAAAAGACCTGGAAATTTCTCTAGTGGACATAGCCCATACTGGGTGAACCACATATATATGTATCTCTATTGTAATTTGTATCTTTTGAGTTTTATTTCTGCATCTGTTTTTATTTTATTGGTCTACAATCATGTTTTTCTGACAATTCAATTAGTTGAACTATGCTACATTAAATTATCAACATGGGGATCGTAAATTGATGAAGTGCAATGAAAAATATATGTAGGTACTAGTTCAAATCTATCCTATAATGCATAAGAAAAATTGTTCATTACTTTAGTTGCAGAAACGGAGTTTTGTTCAGCGACAGAAAGAACAGAGTGGTGATAAGAAATTCAAAACAAAGTTTGTAAGAAACATAGAAGTAATTCTAAGTTGTAAAACCAACAATCTACTAGACTGTCATAACATTCCTTCAATCACTTAACACCATGAAGGTTCCTATTTATCACAACAATTGATTATTCAATTGATGGTTGTTAAATTACTTACTTCTATGTAATCAAGAATGAAATAAATTGCAGAAAGAAAATGAGAGAATTAGAAATCACATAATTTGAACAACTAAAAACATAATGCCAATAATTCTTAAGGAAAGGAATAGTGTGCTCCTCCACAAGAAGCCCTCCTGGTTCAGGGAATGCTATTTGGAGAAATCGTGAAACACTAAACTCTTAGAAACACAGAATTAGTAACTCGTGAATATAAACAGTAACCATAAGCTTAAGTTAATCAGTAAATGATTTTACATCAATTTGATTACAAAATTTTCATGATGAACGATCTCCTATGAGGATATAATAGCTCATACTTATATAATAAGAATAAGATCACTCATATCCATATCGTACGGATCTCTTAAAAAATTCATATCAAATTACTCATGCGTAGATTTCCAAATCAGATATGGATCTGTCATGGATACTTGGATTTAACTTGATTATCCATGTATATAGAAATTCATGATAGGATACATGAATTTCTCAAATACAATCTTGTGTTTACTCTCGTGCCTTGATTTGTTCTTGTTGGCTCACACATTCTACCATATGTGTTGACTAATGGTTTTGACTTCACTTCTGCTCCAAGCTAGAATATCCATAGGCCATGTTGACAGGTGGATGAGCTTCATGGAATATTTTGACGCCTCCCAGATGACGTGGTTTAGTCCAAGGCTGACTACATCCCTATGGATGAAGAAATTCACTGCATAAACGTGTCTGAGTAAATAGGCTATAGAATCGTAATATGAGTTGCTACATAATCAAAATATTATATAGCTACCCATTATAATAATAGTTAATTAAATAATTATGCGTTAAGAAGAATGGAATTAAACATAAGAATAGACAAATTACCTCTAACCTTCTCCAATGCATAATTTTTGTAGTTGATTATGTTTATGTGGAAAAAAAGAGTGAAATGGAATATAAACGAGGCATAGATATTGGTTTTGAATGGCAGTATGAGATAGAACTGTGAAAAAATGAGTTTATTTTGAGGACTCAATAGAAGGTAAGAAAAACAGTCCCTAGAACCTAGAACTAGATCTAATAGATTCCCCCCCCACACTATAAACCCAGAATTCCACAACATATTGTCAATACAAACAAAATAATCAATACCATTGGAAATTAATATTTGGAATTCACTATAAGCAGAAGAAGAGAACCTATGGGGGGAATCAAATTACTAACTAGCCAAGAGTGCAGATAGTGGCAGAATCCATCCCACCAAATGTTTGTTTTTACCTTGGAATATGTTTGGTTACTTCTACCAACCCAAATTTCTTCCAAAAAAATGTGAGTTGGGGTATAAAACCAAACAAACCAATTCTTGCCATGATTTCTACCCATCTCATCGCCCTAATTCCAGAGTTCTGCAAGTTGTTTTCTGGACCTATCCTTCCATGATCAAAACTTATCACAGTAGAAGCACCTTATCTTTCCATCATCATATTTGTCTTAGGTTGTTTCTATATGCTTTCAGGAACATGGGAGGTGTCTAGATACCACCTCTCATGTTGGCATCTAATCAGCATGCATGAGCACCCCATATGGGTGCAAATAAAGTTTGGCTTATTTACCATGCATATATATATATGGGCCTAGTCGTTAAGAACATTTGTCGTTAAGAACATTTGTTTCCTCCTAAGAGGTCATAGGTTCAAATATAAAGGGGGGTAGGGTTTGTACACCTCTGTATACTTTAGCAGTCAAATTGATGCGTGGAGGGGATCCTTTGTCCCATAAACAAGGGGGGTTTCATACACCAATTTGGTGTTTGTCTTGGTTGTGACCTTAAAATTAAAATATTATTATTATTATTATTGAGATGACAAGAAAAGTAAGGATCAAATAGAACCAACAAACCCCAAAACCTATAATAAAAAGGAGAAAACGACACTTAATAAAGAGAGATAAAGTGCTCTAAAAGTGAACCTTAGGTGTGCTAAAGTAACAAGTCAAAGAGTGCTTTAGAGAGATGACCAAGAATAAAGATTACATCGAGACAACAAGAAGGTGCAATAGTATATGGTGTAGTGATGAAATTTGAAGGGTCGGTCCTAATTTCAATGAGAAGGGTATATACTCATTCAATACTTCAATCAAATTTATCTCTAGTAAAGAAATCGGTAAAAACTAGATTGTTTCCTACCTGGAAAATATCACAATTATAACAACATCAAATACATATTTAGTCAAATTTGAAAATATGGATTCATAGAAGAACAAACTTTGTAAATTGTATTAATTATTTTAAAAATGAAATGGTACATTATGTCCCCAAAAAAAAGGTATACTTGAGTGTTTTTACGCATCGTATTCCATCTATCCCCAAGTCTTGTCCTTAAACCATCATAATCTCAAAAAGGCTATTATGTAACACATCCATTAAAAAAACTTTTGGAAATTAACTACCACCCCAAAAAGGCTATTATGTAATACGTCTCTCCAAAAAACTTTTGGAAATTAAATTCCAGTCAAAAAGGCTATTATGCAAAACACATATCCAAAAAACTTTTAGAAATTAACTGTCACCTGCAGTTTAGCATATCTTGCACAGTATTCAGTAATGATTAAATGTGATGTGTTTGATAAAAGCTCCAAATACAAGCTTCAAAAATATTGTTATTTATGACTTCATATGCAATTCCTAACAATTGTATATGACTACTCAGTGTATGATCTCATCTTGAAAAAAATTGTGACAAGCAAAATAGCTACCAATCCTTGAGAAACAAATATGAAATCAGCATAAATGCGCAAACTTGATCTTAGCATATGCATTTCACAAATTCTAGGTGATAACATGAATCATGATCTAAGGTTTTACATTGTTATATAGTGGACTATGTATACAATCACAAAAAAGATATTACCTTTCACTTTATGCTCGTAGACCTGCCTATCACACATCATTAAAGCCACAACCTCTCCATTTAAATGATTAGTTGGATTTGGATACAACAGAATTTTAGGAAGAAACATTTGAAATGCATTTATGAGATCTGAAATGAAAATAACCAAAAGGTAAGTATATTGACAAATTAAAAATTCAGAAAATTTTGCAAAATAAGTTGTCGGTGGAACTCTATATTAAGATGTGGATCAAACCCTTCATAGAAACATTATCCCTTTGTAGATTCACATAGCTCATGCAAGGCCACAATGTGGAATAGAATCAAACAATCATGAGAAGTTGTAAGTAGTAGAGTCATCAATGATTAACAATTTTCAATGTCTCAATTGATTTCTTCCATAAGTATCAAAAAATAACTTCGGATTTTGCACCCAAATGTAGCAATGTGTCCATGGAAGTTTGAGGTAGAGAAAAGGCTAGACAAGGAGGTAGAAGGTGATACTGATTATGAGTATCTAGCCAGATATCTTCCTAAATACTTCATAAATAATAATGACATTTATCATTAGAATACATCACAATGAAACTTAATGGTCTCTTAGTTAAGAACTATCACTTATGTAATATTCAAATAAACTCAATGTCCTATTAGTTCTAGAAATAGGAAAGGAATAAAAAAGTTCACAAGTGAATGAGTGAGAAACAAATCCGAGAACAAGGAACTAAAATTCAGCTCTTTGTCATGTCTGAGAAACAAGTTAGAGAACAATCAACATAATTAGAGTATGCAATGCTTAACCATTACATACACAACAAATAATCATGGATTGAAATCATAACACTTCTCTATCTTTTTTGTTGTTGCAAACCGCAATTTTCATTTGCAAAATTAACCTAAATATAGCTTGCTAATGAACCACTCATCAACCATTAAACCAAAGATCATTGTCATATCCATGTGTCCAAAGGAAAGTTAGGCTTTCATCATTGATCTAAGAAAATATCAAATATCATAAATTTATTTATGTTGCAACCAATAAATTAGATTTTGATCATGTTCTTTTTGTCAGTAATCAAACTCATCCCAAGTATTTTACCTTGAAACTCCTTTATTTAAGTTGAATATATAAGAATGAAATATCGATCTAAAATGCCCACTTTAATCATTCAATAGACTAATAATTTTAACATAATCATCATTGCAAGAAACATTAAACATTACCAAATATCATTTTTCATTCATCATATTCACATGTCAAAAATAAGGTTTCCTTTCTCCACTTCCAAGTTTGATTCCATCTCATATTAGTTTGCACATAATTTTTACTTCAACAAGTAGTTTAATATCCAAAGATTAGATCAATTTCCCATCTCAACCTTTTCTTAACCAGAGTTCAAATCAAGCAACAAAATAATCCTAATTCCAAGTTGGAAATTATAATAAATGTAATAGTTGTGTGCAAGATAATATATTAATGAAAGGAATGAAAACTGAAGGGATTTAATGTAGTATAAATGGATAGCCATTATGACACGAACCATATGAAAATTATTCCTTCCAAATGAAACTGATAGGCATGATGAATTCATGGAATTTATAATCTCTTTTAAAGGAAGAAAATAATGGTAAACAACTACTCCTAGCCATAACCATGCAAAATTTTACAATAGATAAAATGATCAAACCAAAGACTACAGTATCCCCTTGATTGATCATTTAAAATGTGAAAAATTATTACCATTCATGAATGACGGATCATACTTAAAACTACTTTCAAGGCTATCATTTCAATGACTTTGGTGTCATTCACAAAAAATGAGCAATGATATGCATTGGGTTATGTTTAAACATAGATGTAGGAACAGAGAATTCTCCACTTCTATTTTATTCAACACCTAGATGGTACTATTCAAATCAAAAATCGTTTAGACCTATCTTAGAGTATGCATTCTAATTATCTGGTGTCCTTATCTCATGAAACATGGGATGAATTAGAATTCTTAACAAGAGCCATTTTTTTCCTACAATCCTTCAAAAGGATAAGAACGTCCCCACCATACTATGCCTTGCCTTGGCATAGATAGAATGATTTCAACAGAAGAAAGAAAAAGCCACCCAAAATCTCAAACTGTAAACAAGGAAACTAACACTAAGTGGGTGGAGTAAACAAAGTACGAAATGGAACAAAATGGTATAGGAACTTCAAGATGGTGACTTGTGTCAAATCACAACTGTGAAAGTAATACGTTTGATTGCTAGTAGCATATTTTGTTTCAAATAGGTTTTTCTATTGTGGTTTGTATAAATCAGTTGTTAACATGATTGTTCCACATGCATGTTGTTAAGACACTCATGCCACATGCATAGGCTATGAACATTAATGGTGCCAAACTGATAAGCAAATGTTTATGGCAGTACCGCCACATGCATAGACTAGTGTTTATGTTTGATCACGTGGTTATGAGATGGCTAGTGCGTTGTAGTGATGGGTGACATTTATAGGCCAATATTTCCTTTGCTTAATCGCTAGGTTTAAAGTATTTATTTCCCACTATGAAAATGGCATGTTACAACTTGGTTTCCTTTGAATTGGATTGTTGAATTGGGTCCATATCACTCTAATCATGTGGCTTGTATTGGTGGTTGGTTTCTCAAGCCAATTATCTATAGATTGATTGTTGGTTTTATTACTAATTATTCCCAATAAAAAAAAAAACTTTTCCATTGACCTTTGTAAGTTTAAAAAGGCCATTAACTTGAGAGATGTTATAGAAAAAACAAGTAAAAGTCAAATGGTCAAAAACTGAAAATTCACTTACCAAACATGGGGCTCCTTAGATTGTTGGTTTTCTCAGGCCAATTATCTATATATTAATTGTTGGTTTTATCACTAATTACGCCCATTAAAAAGAAAATCTGTCCATTAACCTCTGCAGGTTTAAAAAGGTCGTTAATTTGAGAGATATTATAGAAAAAACAAGTAACATTCAAATGGTCAAAAACTAAAACTTCACTTACCAAACATGGGACTCCAAGTTTGATTAATTACATCCAAGAAAACTTAACCAAACCCAAACAGAAAATTTATAAATTATATCAATATTTCTTAAACAAATATAGATTTTGAAAAGTTCGCTAATATAGTTTACTTGACAAATTACCACACAATAATGTAGTAAAGACCAAGTGTTAATTGATTGCATAGCAAGAAATAATACTTACATCTCATCAACATTGGGATGAAAGATCTTATTGATGAAACATATAGATGTATATTTGTATGGATAGACATCAGGTGACTCCACATGAATGTTTCAAAACCATCCCTAATAAGGGCCTAAAAACAATGGATCAAGTAGAAAATTTATTGCATATTATTAGTGTAGCAACCGATAGATTTAACAAGTACACAAGAAAATATTTCCATCCACACTTGGAAATTCCTATGGCATTCGTCAAATACTAATATTACAAGAAAATGATAATATATATTTTCTTCTAGATTATCCAAAGACAAAACTAGACAATTCGCACATTATTGTACTTCACCAACCATATTATTCGTAACAAAAACTTCAAATAAATGAGTGGTTCTGCCAAGTGTTCTGTATGGTAAAACAATGATAATAATAAATATTGAAACTTACATCCACATTCTTCAAAATTACCAGGTCTTAAATCATTATAGATATGAATCTATTTTCCTAGTGGAAGAGGCTTTCAAGCTTTCATATATTTCCATTCATCGTTAATAGCGTTCCAATCTAGCTCATTTAGAGCATGAGGTGCAGTGAGAAAGAGAAACATTAGTATATCCAATGTTTCTAAAGAAAGTCTTGATCTATCATCATTTTTTATTTGATTTAATTTTGAAAAGTCTCTTTCACATACTGTTGTGCTAGCTAGAATAACAAGAATAGTTTGTCATAACTGCATCAAATATGGAAATACTTCAAACCATTCAATTTCACCTCCACATAGATCCCATGCTCCAAACATATGTTTTTTTGGGTATGATCTATACATAGTACAAATAAATTCATCTATTTCACCCAAACATCTAGCATTATCCACAATAGGTGAGTCCCCAAAAATAAATTTCTCACACAAACATGTTAGCGATCTTCTTGTTTGAGAGTCTATCATTCATATCCTCATAATAATTACAATGTGTAAAGAACTTAGTAGCATTAGATATAGGTAAATTTCGGAACCTTACATTTAGAGAGTCAATCACTTTCATTACAAAACTTTTTGCCAGTCATCTATTGTCCCCGATCTTCGAGACT
The DNA here is from genome assembly GCA_032191745.1 of Picea mariana. Taxonomy (NCBI): domain Eukaryota; kingdom Viridiplantae; phylum Streptophyta; class Pinopsida; order Pinales; family Pinaceae; genus Picea; species Picea mariana. The sequence goes on from JASDQU010245092.1 coordinate 44,860, forward strand.
TTGGAAAACTCTCAAATCTCAATGCATGTACAAGTACCATACCTATGCAATATACAAACTCAAGAGTTCCTTCTTGTTTTTTACTTTAAAAATATGATATGTGCATTACACTTGCCCCAAATATGCCTTTTAGAAATATCTTATGAAGCAAGATAATGGTAATATCCAAAGTAGTTCCTATAGATGTAATGTCAACATGATCATCTTAGAACTTTTGATTCAACTTATTTAACTCAATAAGCACATATGCAAGTAAATAGATGCAAAATTGAACTTGAAATATTGTGGTCATATCATACATTTTTTCTCCCCTAACTCTCAATCTATTAATAAAGTTGGCATGAGCTTAATGAGTCTTCCCATGACTTTGCCTCTAGAAATCCATCTCATGTGATGAATTTGTAACACTTATATCCTTGTGATTTGAAATGACTCCATTAGCTCTTTCAATTCTCCATGTCTTTTAGTAGATTTCCCTAGCCATGAATAAACCTTGTTTGTCAACTTATCAATAGCTTGTAACTCTGCAAAATAAGATGAAGCATCATTTGTTGTTAATGCTTCTCATTGAGCTATGCAGTGGATATCTAATAAATGAAAAGCATGTTGATAAATCTTAGTATATAAACCTTCATGAATACCCATCATGGATGAAGCTCCATCAGATCCAAATCGAATTAAATTTATCAAGGATAGATCCATTTCTGCTAGAAGATATGTCACAACATCATACATAGATTGTTATGTTTCATCCCTAATTTAAAGTAAGCATATGAATTTTGTAACAAATTGACCTCTTCCTTCATTTGTCAAATATGTAATATAAATGATGTTGAAAAGTCAACAAGAAACATGTGTCTAATTTACTTTTCTCTTAAATAAATTGGACAATAAATATTAATCTATTATCTCATAATTACTTGAAATAATTAACTGAAATGGAAAATCAGTTAACTATGGGAAATTCGAGTTCAAAGGTTGGCTGGTAAGACNACTTGAAGTTGTAACAAGGTTATAAGTGTAGTTATGAGAGTTGTGAAGTAGTTTAACTCAGTTAAGTGAGTTAAGCCCAGTTGTACTAGTTGTAACTGAACTTACACTAGTGAGAGTTCAGTGGATTAATTATTAATTAATTCAAAATCGGTGAACTCACATGCAACTGAAGATTCGCCACGGTTAACTACATGCATGTTAGATTCAGTGGAGACCCAGTTGAGATAACAAGTGAAAGGGACAGTTTGGCTATCAGTTGTGATTTGAGTGAAGTGTGCTCATGCAATCACACATGCAGTGGATATGCTCATGAGCATGTGCAAACTAGGTAATTCGAATTCATTGTGAGAATTCTAATTGCAGGGATTGTGCAGAGGAGGCAGGTTGTCTGGAGACAGAATTGGCACATGTATTTGCTGAGTTTTGTATGAAAGTGTGAGACGATTGTATTGTACTGAGAGCTCTTGGATTAGAGTTTTGTATGAGATTGTTTCATGATCCATGATATACATGATAGTGGGGTTTTTAGCTTTATGCTTTCCCTGTAAAAATTATGTGTTATGTGTTCTTGATATTTCACTTTGTGATCGTGGTTTAAATTTCCGCAAGAATATTAGTAGAAGCGATTATGTATTTAACAGTGGCATATAATTGTTAGATCAGGAGAATCGCAGAAAATACATTATTGTATTGAAATTTCTACATGGTATCAGAGCCACGAAGCCACGGAAGTGAAGTACGAAAATAATAGTATTTTCGCAGGTCCCGTCTCTAGCAGGGTGCAACAGCATAGTACTGAAAACTTTGCACATTTATGAGAGAAGAAATTCTCGCACCCTACTCAAAGGAGAGGTGTGAACCTCTCTTAGGATTCTCGCAGGCTGCTCAAAGGAGAGGTGTGAACCTCCCTCACCCCACTGTGCATTACAGTGCGAACTCCCTCAAAAAATTCAGAGGCTATACATAGGTGAGGTGCGAACTTCCCTCAGGGTAGTAACTGGTCAAGTGCAAACCTCCCAAGGAAAGAAGGATTGCAGCAGTTGAGTTTGTGGTTGGATAAAATTTGAATTTGCAGAAGGACTTTCTTGGTGCTACATTTGATTCAAGATCGAAATGGATTTCAATGGCTTGAGGTTGGAGTATGCACTCGAGGACAGCTCGAACTACATTGCGTGGAAGGACAGGATGGAGGAAGTACTCGAAGACAATCACTTGAAGGATTTCATTGACAGAGATGTTCCTAAGCCAGTTGCTACAGACACTACAAATCTCGATGCATGGCAAAAGAAACTGGCAAAGGCGAGGAGGATTCTGTTGGAGGGAATACGAGACCACATTGTCTCTAATCTCCATGGGAAAGCCACACCATATGCAATGTGGAAGGCTTTGACGGATCTATTCCAAAACAGCAGCAACCATAGGAAATTGGTGCTCAAAGATAAACTTGGGAAGATCAAGATGGAGAAGGGTGACTCCATTCCAAAATATCTCACGAAGTTTGTCCAATGTCGGGATGAGCTTGGAAGTGTGGGAATAACAGTCGTTGTTGATGATTTGGTGAGCTTGGCTCTCCTAGGACTTCCCAAGAGTTGGCACAGTTATCAAAACTCTGTCAATGGAAGGGAAAATTTTCCAGATTGGGAACAACTATGGTCGGGTCTAGTGCAGGAGGAGTTCAGGCGGGACACCAGAGATGGATCTTCATCAAAGCATGATGATGAAAAGGATTGTTCTTTGTCTGCCAAGGCAAGGAAAGGAAAAGGGAAGAAATTCCATTCAAAATCCGAGTCTAAAGTCAAGAAGTTGGATTTGTCCAAAGTGAAGTGTTTTCACTATCACGAACATGGGCATCTCGCTACTAACTATCCACAGAAGAGGAAGAACAAGACGGTTGTTGGAGATGCAAATGGTGAGGCTCTTGTCTCTCAATTTGAACTTGACTTCTCTTTGATCGCATGCATGGAATCAAGTGCATCGGGATCGGTGTGGTATTTGGATAGTGGCGCTTCCTACCACATGACGGGAGATAATGAGTCTTTCAGTGACTTGGAGGAGAAAGATCTCAGAATGCATATAGAGATGGGTGACGATGGATGGTACAATGTGACTGGCATTGGTACCATTACCTTTCATAGGGAGTCAGGTAAATCATTTCAATTGAAAAATGTTATGCATGTTCCAGGTCTAAAGAAAAACCTGGTCTCAGTCGCAATGTTGGAGGACAAAGGCTATGACGTTACTTTCAGCGGTGGAAAAGCCTACCTGTGACATAAAGCAATGGGTCAATTCAAGAAGATAGGGATTCAAGTTAAGAATCTCTACAGGCTGGAGGTAGATGGTTGCGGTGCCATGGTGGGGAAGGAAGCAAAAGTGGTGAGTCGAGATGAGGGTGAATTATGGCACAAGTGATTAGGCCATCTTCATCATGGAGCCTTGAAGATCATGCAGCAAATCTCTACTGAACTTCCAAGGGGAAAACTTGCTCATTTAGATCAGTGCAAGGGGTGCACCCTGGGGAAGTATGTAAATTCCACCTTTCATGAAAAGGAGAACTGTTCTTCGGTGATCCTGGAGATAATTCACACAGACGTGTGTGGACCATTCTCAGTTGCTTCAACAGCAAAACATAGGTATTATGTTATTTTTGTTGATGACTTTTCTCGTAAATGCTGGATATTCTTCATGCAGAGGAAGGATCAAACCTTCTCAAAGTTCTGTGAGTTTAAAGCATTGGTGGAGAAAGAGTCGGGGAAGCAAGTGAAGGCTCTAAGGAGTGATAATGGTGGAGAATACATCTCTAATGAATTCA